>JAEQBH010009280.1:0-55346 GCA_016808115.1 Tetrastigma voinierianum
AGCTACGAACCATAGCGCGAGGAACGGCGGCTCATTGGCGGTGATCAGCTCGGCACGAGCCGCGGCGCCTAATAGTCGAGATCAACCGGGCTATATTGCTGATAAAGCTATCACCGCGCGGATGGGGGCAGCCACGAAGCGATAGCGCCGAGGAGCCAAGCGACTCGCGCGTGGCCAATTGATCCACACTTTCGGCCGCAGACCCTTGTTGCGAGCGAGTCGGATCAACTCGGGCTACATTGCCGACCGGTATCGCCCTTTCGAATGGAACCGTGAGCCCGTAGCGCGAGCCCGATGCTTCGCATTGGCGGTGATCCGCTCGGCCGCGGTCCGCGGCGCCTAACGAGTCGAGATCAACTGGGCTATATTGCCATTAGCTTCTAGCGCCACAGTGGAACCCCACCAAGGCCATAGCGCTAGGAGCGATAGCTTCGCGTGTGAGGAGATCCGCTCCCGCCTGGTGCAGCGACTTTGTTAGTCGGATCGACTCAGGCTACATTGCCATTCGGCTACATTGCCACTCCAATGGAACGTGATGAATACACAATTGAGTGATAATTATAACGGAATCTAACACATTTAAATCACAATGTACTCACATTTGGCATAAGAACAGGTACTTCCTAATCTCTTACGTGTTTTTTTAGATTTATGCGGGTCTTTCGGGTTTAAGCATTAAGTGCACAAGGATGCTTCGGAAGCCAATATGAAGCAATGTGGATGTGGGTGAGAAATTAATGAGGATTTCGGGAACGAGCGAGGCTTACCCGGAGGACAAGTCTGCGGGTAGAACGAGTCTAGGTGGGAACTTCTTCGAAATGTGGCGATGGACAAGTCCTCTGGGGTAGAACTTGAGTCTACTGGGGTGGGAACCTCTTTGCAAAATTGGCGATGGCAAGTCCTCTGGGTAGAACTTTATATGTTGCGGGAATTGTCCGGGAATTCAATCTCGGACGTGAGAGGGCACTTTCGTGCGAACCCAATGGAAAATCACTGGATGGGGCTATAAAGGAGGGAGGACACAAGTAGAGGATCTTTTGGAGTCTTTTAGTTTTCTCTTGAGTTTGAGTTCTTCACTCCCAGGGTTTAGGTTTTTAAGAGTTTTTCTCCAATTTTAGTGGTACCTTGTAGATCCAGATTTGATTTCCATTCTTTTAGAAGTTTCGGATTCGAGTTTGTAATCTTTTCGGCATCAATATTTGATACGCTTTAAATCTTAGCATTCCATGTTTCCCAATTCTCGGAGTTTACAAGTCAATTTCTTATTTCCATAAGATACTTGTTTTATGTTTAATCGTTCTTCATCTTTAATTGTTCATACAAGTTTTTATGAGTTCTAAACCCTGCTGGCAGGATCATGGAAACTCACCCACGATCAAGGTAAAGTCCCTCAATTCCTCTCTTGATTTTCAATGGATTGTGTAATATTGATCGCGGTGTAGAAAGGTTTAAATCCTTAGTTGGACAAATTCTTGACAACGTGTTGAGATATTTAGAACTACCGTTGTGCTTGATCATAATGCCAACTAAGGGTTCATTTTAGTGAACAAATTGTTTAAGCCTTCTTGATCATCTTTATTTTCCAAAAAGCATTTAAGGAATAAATCCTCCATCGAGACCATTTTAATAAATGCTGGTTCCTAAATGAGTTTATAAAATAAGAGTGGGACTTACACGATCGAGGAAGTGAAATGTACTAAAAATCCCGGCAATGGGTCTTTCTATTTAAAACATTCAAACCAATCAACCATTCGGTCAAGCAAACACAACACCTACGTTTTCTTTAAATCCTTACTTTTAGTGGAGAATAGCTCCTGATGATCAATGAATCGAGATACTCCCACTGTGGAGATGACACGTAGTTCCCACGGTATTCTGATGCTAGGCAGTATAATTCCTACGGCAGAATAGAGATTAGGCATACTAATCGGGACCGAAGCATTTTTGGCGCGTTGCGGTGATGGCGACTAACGAGTTGATCTGAGAAGAGAGCTGAGGTAAATTGCAATTGCATTGCAGTGATCAGTTCTCCACTTTTCTTTATTTTGTTTTTTTAGTGGGGAATCTCGGTGAAGGTACCCTTGGACAAAATAAGAGTAGTGTATGTCAGTTTGGGCTCGCTGACAACTGACTCTGGAGTTAGTCGAGTTACATCTCTAGAAACCTGAAATCCATTATAAGTCAAGTATCTCGGGTAACATTTTACCTCAAATGGATACTCTGGGAATCGAGTAAGGACTGTAGGCCTCCCGCGAGCATGGGGGACAACGTTACGCTCCCAATAAACCCAGTGCTAGGAGAAGGAAATGGTAACCTTCAGCACAATCAATATAGAGTTCCTCCTGCTCCTTTGCCCAATGTGGAAAGAACCCTTAGAGAAATCCTACAACCTCAAAGGACTACAACCAATTCTTGCATTCGTCTTCCTGAAGAGGCCACTCAATTTCTAATGAAGTCAAAAATGATCCGTCTCTTACCTGTATATCAAGGGTTCGAATCTGAGAACCCCTATTCATTCATGAGAGATTTTGAAGATGTTTGCAGTGCATTTCTTTCTATTGGCTCACCCCTCCACATAATCTGTTTAGTTTTATTCCCTTTTGCTTTAAAGGAGAAAGCTAAAATTTGGTTTCATTCATGGCACTAATTCGATCTTTACATGGGAAATATGCGATGAGTTCCTCGACAAATTTTCCTTTTTGCCTGAAACTAATGCTCTCATGAGAGCAATTTGAGCTTTACGAAAAGCACGGTGAGCAGTTTCTTTGCGGTATGGGAGAAAGATAAGGATCTCCTCCATGTATCCCTCACCGCGGATTGGATGTGGGGACAAATATGTACATACTTTCATCGAGGATTATCCACTGAATAATAAGCGGTATCCGGATGATGTGTGCGGCCAGTTATGAAAAGAGTGCTAGGGAAGCAATCCAACTCTTTGACACTATAAGCGAGAATGCTCGAGCAGGAACTAACACCTCTTTAGGCGATGCTAAGGTGCCGCGGCCACATCCAGCAGTGGCGAATCCACCACAGAGAGAATGATGAGTTGCGAGGCGAAATTGCTAATTTAACCGAGAGCGGAGGCAGCAGAGATGAAAAGGTGCATGGGGTAACTGGTGTACCTCAGAAATACCCTCGATACCGCTTGGACCTAGGGTGGAGGAACCATGCGTTATATGCGTGACCACACACACTTTCGACCGATGCTTGCCCAAATCTTCCTCGAGTTAAGGAGCCATTGAGTGAACAAGCAGCGTATAACTACCAAAACCACTTTCAATTCCCATACTCTGAAACTTACAATCTGGGTGGGGCAGCATCCTAATTTTAACTGGAGGAACTGAAGGAGGGCGAAATAACGTGCGAACAACCAAGTTCCTCATTACCAAAACCCGAGGTTTTGCAAATCCCGTCACCATTTGAGTCAAGGCCCCAGGATTTCGGGGGAAACTCTAATCGGGTGTAATCCCATAGAACCAAGGGAATCAGCTCGCGGCCTTACCAACCTCCACATAAGAGAAGTGCGGAGGGACATGAGTCTGCGGTTCGTCTGAAACCCGACGAAACCCTGGAAACACGAAATTCGAGCGCTCGAATGATGTGAGATCCGATAACAGTTAACCTCATCTATAGGTAGCCTTCAGTAAAGAAAAGGAAACTTCCATCCGCAGCCATCAAAACCCGCAAGAGTCGAAACAGTGTGGGAAGTTTGGGGTTCACGGTGAGGGACCTTTGAGCATTATGGGGCGGTCGCTGCACCCTTCGGGTGGTAAGGTAGTCGACAAAACTATTCGACGAGGAACCATCCTGAAGTCTCATAGTGAATTAGCTAGAGAGGGATGGCAATCGAGACACACCTCATGTCCACTATTACAAATGACAAAAGAAGATAAGCAACCCGGGGAAGATAAGTCTACCCATATCCCTCCAGCTCCATACCCTCATAGGCTGAGAGCACCAAAGAGGTGACTAACCATCTTGAAATTTATGAGTTGTTCAATGAGGTGGCCGAACATTCCCTTGTTAGATGTAATTAAGCAAATCCCATCATATGCTAAATTTATGAAGGATTTGTGCACGTAAAGGAAACTAAGAGTGTCGACAAAGGAGGCATTCATGGCCCCGAACAATCTCGTCCTAATTCAAGACGACGCCCCAATGCAAAGACCCGGGTAGTCTACTATTTCTATAGTAGTTGGGGTTGAAGTTGGGGCATGCTTTAGTGGAGGCTTGGGGCAAGTGTTGGTGTTGCCACTCGGTATGTGGACCTAGAGGGTTGGGAGGTAGAGCGACCCGATATCACCTCAATTGGTGTAGTAGTGTCGAGAATTCCTAGGGAATAGTGAAGGATGTCTTGGTCGAGAGTGAATGAATTTTACTTCCTGTCGATTTTGTGGTGCCCGACCTTTGTATGTGACGAGGAACCGAGTTCCGGTAATTCTTGGTCGACCATTCTTGGCAACTGCTAATGCCATTATACATTGTAGGGAGGCCTAATGACACTATCATTTGGGAACATAGTATTAATCTGAATATTTTGATGTAATCGAAGGAATGGGGGATGAAGACACGTGTGAAATAATATGATTGACTCATGTTTAAAAATACCTGGATAATGTCTCACATGGTGATCCTCTTAAGTCATGTCTGGTCAGCCCGAATTGGGATGAGGAAGTGACCACTTTAAGGTCAGAGTTTCTCCACTCTATAATTGAGCATAAAGATGTATTTGAAGTTAACAGGTGGGTACCTAAATTTGAACCTTTGCCACCAAATGAGGAAGGTTATTGCGCTGGAGGAGAAGCCACCTAAGCTTGAGCTAAAACCTTTGCAACACATCTTAAATATACATTCTTAGGGGGAGCATGACCTTTCAGTCTGTCATATCTTCCTCCTTAGAAGTGACTCGGCTTCGACTTTTGAAATATTGAAAACCCAGCGGGGCTGCTTTAGAAGTTTGGACAATTGCAGATATTAAGGGAATCAGCCTTGATGCGCACGCGAGAATTCACTTAGAGCGGACGTTAAACCTTCTAGCGACCACGAGAGGCGATTGAACCTTGATAATGAAAGAAGTGGTGAAGAAGGAAGTTTTAAAGCTCTTGGATGTGAGGTTGTTACATTGCGGATAGTAAGTGGGTTAGTCCAGCACGGGTGGTTCTAAAGTCGGGAGTCCGTGTTTGCCAATGAAAATAACGAGCTCATTTCGCTCGTGTCACTTCGGGATGGAGAGTATTGCATAGACTATAGGAAGCTTAATGCGGAGTGCCAGGAAGACCATTTCCTCTTCAGTTTGTTGATCGAATCTTTGGGAGGATTTGCGGGGCATGAATTTTATTGTTTTCTTGATGGGTGCTAAGATGCAGACCAAATTGAGATAGCATTAGAAGATCGAAAAACTACATTCCTTGCCCTTTTGGTACCTTCGCCTTTAGGAAAATGCCCTTTGGACTATGCAATGCACCCGGAACTTTCCAACGATGCATGATGGGAATCTTCAGTGACATGATAGAAATCATATTGGAAATCTTCATGGATGATTTCTCAGTTTTTGGTGACTTCGTTCGAATTTGTTTAGAGAACTTACGTAAAAGTTTTGGAGAGGTGCCAAAGAAAAATCTTGTGTTAAATTGGGAGAAATGTCACTTCATGGTAACCTGAATTGTCTTAAACCTACCTTGTATCAAAGATGGAATCGAGAAGTTGATAAGGCCAAAGTTGAGCTGATTTCTAATCTCTTTACTCCTAAGTGTGTTAGAGACATAAGAGTCATTCTTGAGTCATCTTTGGTTTTTTTATCGGCCGGTTTATAAAAGATTTAGTGCTATGGCAGAGCCTTATGTACTTTGCTTCTTAAGATGCCGCTTTCATGGTCACAAGCTTGTGGCTGCGCACTGCTAAGCTTCAACATGCTAGTGTCCGTAATCATCAGGTCTCCTAATTGGGACCTCCCATTTGAGATCATGTGCGATGCTAGTGATTATGCCATAGGAGCTGTGTTAGGACAGAGGGAGGACAAAAAGGCTTTGTCATTTACTGTATGCAGTAAGACACTAGACTGCCTTGATGACTACAACCCGCAGGAAAAAGAGTTTCTAGCGATTGTCTTTGCTCTTCCAGAAAATTCGGGTCATATATTGTTTGACTCCCACAGCGACCATTTTGAGATCATGCGACTTTGAAATGCTCTCTAAAGCGGGATACGAAACCAAGGTTAACTAGGTGGATTTTACTTTGTTAAGAATTGACTTGACCATTAAAGATAAAAGGGGGTCAGAATGTGGTTGCTGACCACTTATCTCGTTAGTTCGAATCAAGCTCCCATGGCATACCCATAGGTGATAAGCAGACAACTCTTTGCTCTTGCTCATTACCCGTGGTATCGCGACATAATGAATTACCTAGTCAGCGGCGGTTCCATTTCAATGGACTTCTCAGCGAAAAGAAATTCTTGACGGATATTAAAAATACATTTTGATGATCCATGTCTATTTAAATCTTGTCGGTCGAATAATGAGAGATGTGTACCCGATGATGGCAGTGCGATTTTAACTTTTGCCATTACGAAACTGCGGACATTTCTCATAGAAAAACGTGACGAGATTTTCATATTGGGTTTTATTGGTCACTCACATTTAAAGATTGTTTTGATTTACGCAAACATGTGCTCAATGCCCGACAACTAGGAGGGGTCCTGGCGAAGTATGATGCCTCTTACTGATTCTAATCATTGAAATTTTGATTGTTGGGGTATTGACTTCATCAGGCTTTTCCTTCTTGTGGCTATCTGCACATTTATTATACGGTGACTACGTGTCTAATTGGGTTGAGGGCAATTCCGCATGAGAACCCGATGACCATAAGGTTGTTTTGAAATTTATAAGGGAACATATTTTTTTCTTGGTTTTTGGAACGCCTCGAGGCGGTATTAATGATGGTGGACTCCACTTTGCAATCGATCTTTTGAAAATCTGTTAAAGAAATATGGGTCACCAGCCAAAATATCCACCCGACTTACCACCGCAGACTGATGGTCGGTGAGCTAGCTAATAAGGAGATAAAACACATTTTAGAAAAGGCAGGTTGCGAATCGAAAGATTGGTCACTCGGAGTCTTCTGATGCTCTTTGGGCATCACCGTCTTGCCTTTAAAACTGTTCTTGGTATGTCTCACTATGGGCTAGTTTATGGCAAAGCTTGCCATTTGCCAGTAGAGATGGAACAAGACTTCTTGGTATTCGAACTTTTTAATTCTGATCTAACTTTCGACGGGTAAGCATCGTTTATTGATTAAATGAACTTGAAGAGGCTGCGGAGAATCGTATGAAAGCTCAGGTACAAGAGGAAGCGGCTCAAGTTATTCCATGACAAGTCTATTACCATGGCTTCGAACGATCGAAATCTTGTGCAGCCATAGTTCAGGTGCATACATTCCTGGAAACTCAGGCTCTCGTTGGTTGGCCTTTCATCGTCAGTGGTTTATCCGTACGGGCTGGATGAAGTGAAAATCCCGACAATGGGAACTCTTCGAGGTGAATGGCCAACGCCTCGAACCATTCCTTCAGGCATTTCTCCCTCACGAGCTGCTTTGTGGTTGGTAGACCGTCTGCCAAAACTCTCCTTCCAAGTAACCTCAGTCTCAAATTGTTGTAAATAGTTTTGCTTTTATTTTTGTTCTTGCTTTCTATTTTTATTGTTTTTACTTCAATTGCGTTATTTCATTTGCTTTTCCCTAATAACCTGAAAATAAGAATCGTCATTTATTGTTTTTGTGATCCCTGAGTGCATTTGTGAGTACCTTAGTTCAATCGAGGACAATGCTTGTTTACTGTTAATGGGGGTAGGCCTGCGGGTTGGATATAACTATCACGCTCGTTATATGTTGAGTGGAGTCAAATTTTCCATTTGTCTTTGAGTATTATGTTTTGTCACATTTGTACATGCAGTTTGATCTTATATACTCTCCACATCATCTTATCGCATGTGCATCTTAACAAGACTTATATTCTTCTGTGAACTGTTCCCCTTGCATTCTACCTACTTTACTTCTCACCCAAACCACGGACTTATGGCCAAAAATTTCCCCGATCTTGACTGTGATTGTTTCCAATTGTGCATCATTTTAGCTGGTCATGTTAATTTCATGCATCATAGTCTTTACGGAACACCTTGCATAAGTGGAAAATGATTAAGAGAGCCATCATTCACAGTGCATACGGTGGTTGTAGTGTCTCAACCCTTGCACCCATTTTGAACTTTTCGGTTGTCAAGTTTTATTCGAACCGCCAAGATAGGATTCATGGAACGGCCAGTGATTCATGGAGAATTGAAGATATCAAGAATGAATTCTGATTACTAAGTCTACCAAATCTGTCGATTATGAAATTTGAACAAAAAATAAACATGCGAAAAACACGGATGAAGGGTTGAGACGGAGTCGAATGTATAGCGGCACCACCATCCCAAAAAGTGAAAATATATATATATATATATATATATATATATATATATATATATACTCATATATATATATATATATATATATATATATATATATATATATTCATTACTATATATATTCATTATATATATTCAAAAAAAAGAAGAAGAAAAATCGGTTTTGAGGTAAGTCCCTCTTAGGGTAGAACTTAAAGTCTGGTGGGAACTTAACTAAAAGTGGGCGATGGCTAAGTCCCTAGGTAGAGCAAAGTCCCTCTTACAGGTAGGATCGACGAAATTAGAAGGTTTTTGGCAAAAATCTTAGCACCTCTTCATATTCCTTTGCTTTTTGACACCCGACAAGAGGCCCTAGCGGTGTGTTCTCTAGAGTCACACTCCCAGCTCGATCCTTTCTGCCCGGGGTTTTCGATTCAGAGTTACAGATTGGTTACCCCACGGTCGGTGTTCGCGCGTGGTAGCTTTACAACTCTCCATTAGCATTGTTGATCTCTTTTCGGCTATATGGACCTTTGTGGTTGGATTTTCTTTGCTATTATTCGATTGTTGGATGGGAGGCTATGCTTTCCATATGGGCGAGAGACTACTAGCTAGATGTACATAGGGCCAGCCCGGTGTTGGTCGAGGCTTGAGTGCGGGATATGATGATTTATTTGCGGGCCATCACAGGCCGTTATTCTTATCATTGCCATCTCCGTGGCACGTTCGAAGTCTGGGGAAAGGGAAGGCATCGAGGTCCTCTATGGAGCGGCGGTGAAGAGAAGCCGGAGTGCCGACCGGTGAAAGAGAGAAAGGAAAGCGGTATATCCTCTTGAGAAAGTGAGGATTGTCACGAGAGTGTCGATGAAGAAATAGAGGCTATGTTTCAGAGATTCGGGTGAGCACGCAATGGGTTCGGTTAATGGCGAATAGAGGTTCCAGATGCGAGAGGGCGTCAATTTGCTTAGCATTTATATTCGCATCCCATCGGGGTAATTATCCGGGAGCAAAATATGCGCCGTGCACTGCGGGGATCGCGGATGTTGCAGCCCCGATGGTTCGGGAGTTCTACTCGATTTGAGAGGAAAATCGGGTTAGTCGGTATTGGAAACTTGGTGATGGAAGCGGCCGTGTCACTCGACTCGATAGCACATACCTTGCACTATATTCATGCGGCGTGTCGGACCGGCCATATCCGCTCGGGGCCATTGCGGTTACGATGCCCGGCTATTCAGTATATGCACCCGTCTGGCTACCCATGGTGGATTTATGAGACAGAATTTGTTCTGAAAGTTAAAAGCGGGAATACGCTGCACGATGAACAAGATCATCCTGATCGTGTTTAGGCCAGAATAGTTGTGAAAAGTCTCAGTCAAGCGGTCGGTTGTTATGCGAGTTATGGTGGAAAGCTTATTGATTATGCACTAGTCATATGAGTGTAGCGATGAGAGAGTTTTCTGATAATGGCGTTCAAGCGGGAGTATTCAGTTCCCCTCACTTGTGAGCTAGTATGGTAGAAGAAGCGGGGATGAGGGAACGGTTAAAGAAAAAGGGTGATACCAGGCGAGGCGGATCACGACTAAGACTTTAGCGGCAGACGACCCCTCCACTAGACCACGATCCCGCCGTTGCCTTCGACCCTCTACCAGGGACCATTTCTTCCTGAGTTCCATTTTTATGACATCGCCTTTAGAAGAGGATGGGCGCGAGGATCAAGGGATGGTTGAGTGCATCCTTGGGAAGCGAGCGAGCTAGGCCAGGCGTCTCTCCCGAGACTTGAGAGCCACATCTTTCGGGGAGAGCCGCGTGGCGGATCTTCCTCTCGAATTTAAGCGGGAGAATCGGATAGATTAGACGGTGTGTGTGGGCGAGGCGCATTCTCTTGATGAGGATGAGGCGACCGCTGCGTAGTTGTGTTAAATTTGTTCTAGAGTGGTGGTGGCAATCGGTGGTAGACCTTAGCCATGTTAATACCAACACATTTCCTGGACCACCCTTTTCTTTCATTACACCGCGGTCATTACAAATTGAAGACCTTTTTGATTAAACTTATGTTTTACATTCCTTTTGACTTTATCATGATAGGTTACATGTTCTATGTTATATGATTGCTTACCTTATTTTGATCATTACAGTTCACTATAAGCATGACTACCTTACACTTCTTAAACCCATAATCCTTATTTGAATAACCAAATTTGTGTTAACGTGTTATAATGTTCATTGTGTAAGAATGTGGTTGGGCAATTGAGTCATCTTTAGTGCGCATCTGCTTGGGTGAAATGCTCTACTCCATGCGTGCTATTTTGAGATTTTTGCAAAGCGATTGTACGGCGCCTTGTTTTCATACCTGTGGAGTGATTAAGTCTAAATCTTGCCCAGGGACTAGCGAGATGCGGAATGAAGTGTGATGAATACCGCAAATTGAGTGATAATTATAACGGAATCTAACACGTTTAAATCACAATGTACTCACATTTGGCATAAGAGCAGTACTTCTAATCTCTTCTGTGTTTTAGATTTGTTGCAGGTCTTCGGGTTTAAAAAACGTAAGTGCACAGGATGTAGCTCGGGGAAGCCCGATATGAAGCAATGTGGATGTGGGTGAGGAAATTGTGGTTTCGGGGAACCCGCGAAGCGAGGGAAAGCACCGGAGGACAAGTCTACGGTGGGCTTGAATCCCTCACCCAGGTAGAGACTTCTGCTGGAAATGTGTGATGGAACCAATTTCTGGGTAGAACTTCTTTGGAAAATTGACGTGCTTGAGTCTAGGTAGGAACAAAGTCCTACTAGGTAGAACTTTATAGAACTAGCGAGAATTGTCAGGAATTAATCTAGGACGTGAGGCACTCGTAGCGAACCAAAATGGGAAAATCACTTTGGAGGGGGCTATAAAAGGAGGAGGACACAAGTATTAGAGGATCTTTTTGGAGTCTTTTAGTTTTCTCTTGAGTTTGCCCCAGGTTCTTCACTTCTAGGGTTTAGGTTTTTTAAGAGTTTTTCTCTCCAATTTTTAGTGGTACCTTGTAGATCCCGATTTGATTTCCATTCTTTTAGAAGTTTCGATTCAAGGTTTGTAATCTTTCATCAATATTTATTCTGCTTTAAATCTTAGCATTCCATGTTTTCTATTCTCGGTTTTACAAGTCGATTCTTATTTCGCAGATCTTGTTTTTATGTTTAATACGTTCTTCATCTTTAATTGTTAAATGCAAGTTTTATGGGTTAAGCCCTGCTGGCGGGATCATCTGGGGGAAACTCACCACGATCAAGGTAAAAGTCCCTCAATTCCTCTCTTAACTTGATTTTCAATGGATTGTGTAATATTGATCACTTGTGTAGAAAGGTTTTAAAATCATAGTTGGACAAATTCTTGACAACGTGTTAGCGAGATATTATTTCGGTACACGTTGGTAGCGATCATAATGCCAACTAAGGGTTCATTTTAGTGAGAACAGTGTTTAGTATTACTTGATCATCTTTATTTTCCAAAAGCATTTAAAGATAAATCCTCCGCCGAAGACCATTTTATCGATGGTTCTAGATGAGTTTAAAAAATGGGGTGGGACTTACGTCGAAGTGAAGTGGAACCACAAAATCTAGCAATCGTCTTCTATTTAAAACATTCAAACGATAAACCATTGGTCGAGCAACGCAACACTACGGTTTTCTTTAAATCCTTACTTTTAGTGGAGAATAGCTCTGATGATCAGTAGAATCGAGACCACTCCTGTGGAGATGACACGTGGATTCCACGGTATTCTGATGCTAGAGCGATTATGAATTCCTACGGCTTGGGAATAGGGTAGGCGCCTGTCGGGACGAGCGAACGCCACGAGGCCATAGCGGGGCTAAGTAGCTCCCATTGGCGGTGATCCATTACCGGCCAGACCCGCATTTGCTAGCAGTCGAGATCAACTTCGGTACATTGCCATTGACGGCATATCGCCACTCGAATGGAGCGCCACGAGGCCATGGCTACAGGGGCGAAGTAGCTCACGGTGGCGAGGTGATCCACTTCGGCCGCGGGCCATTTGCCTAACTAGTCGGATCAACTCGGGCTCATTGCCGTGGGTACATCACCACTTGGCGGGAACGCCACGAGGCCATGCGCGCCCGAGGACCAGTAGCTCCACATTGGCGGTGATCCACTCGGCCGCGAGGCCACCTTTGCACAATGAGTAAGATCGACTCATTTGTGCCATCCGGTACATCGCCACTCGGTACGGAGCATGAGGCCATAAGCGCCGGAGCGAAGCGGCTCACATTGAGGTGATCCAGCACCGGCCACAGACCGCAGCTAGCAGTCGGATCGGCTCCATTTGTGCCGTTCGGCTACATCGCCCGCGGATTTGGAGCGCCGCGAGGCCATAGCGCCGGGAGCCAAGCGACTCACGTTGGCGAAGTCCCGGCCCAGCACCCGGGCCCGTGCGCCTGAAGTCGGATCAGCTCTACTGCCGGATTCGGTGCCGCCACTCAGTTGGGGCGCCACCAAGGCTTTTGGCGCCCGGGAGCCATGCGGCTCGCGTTGGCGGTGATCGGCTAGCACGACGCGGCGCTTTAGCAGTCGAGATCAACTCGGTACACATTGCCACTGGTACATTACCGCCATGGCTCGCCCGAGGCCATAGCGCGAGAGCGAAGCGACTCGCATTGGTGATCCGGCTCGGCCGCGGGCCCAGCGGCGCTGGCGGTCGGTCGGCTTTCGGTATGTTGGCGCCGCTACGTGCCCGCTGGCGAAGAAGCGGCTATCGAGGCCATAGCGCCGGAGCGGCGACTCGCGTGGCGAGGTGATCAACTTCGGCCACGAGGCCGCGTTACCCTAACGAGTCGAATCGGCTTCGGGCTACGACCTGCTTTCGAGTTTGCATTGCTGACTAGCATGGAGCCACATGGCCATAGCGCGAGAGCCAAGCGACTCGCATTGGCGGGTGATCCCGCAACCGCAGGCCGCGGCGCTAGCGAGTCGGAAACGGCTCAGCTCGTTGCCACTCGGCTATTACTTAGCGCGAGGAACGCCCGCTGAGCCATAGCGTAGGGAGCCCGGCTTCGCATTGGCGGGTGATCCCGCCGACGGGGCCACGGCTCACTGGCAGGTCGGTCGACTCGGGGATACATTTGCCGCCGGCTACATTGCCGCTCGGCTACATTGCCACTCGCATGGAGCGCCACAGGCCATAGCGCCCGGGGAGCAGCATTTCGCGTGGCGGGTGATCCACCCCGGCCACGGCCTGGCCTTTGCTTGAGTAAGATCGGCTCGGGTTGCATTGCCACTGGCACATCGCCACTCTGGCGGGCATGTGGGCCGTAGCGCCCGGGGCGGCGGCTACCGCGTGGCGAGGTGGTCCGCCGGCCACGAGCCCGCAGCGCCCCATCGAGTCCGGTCGGCTTCGAGTGCATTCGCGGCTTTCGGCTACATCCCGGCTTTCAGCGGTGACGGCGAGCCATAGCATCGGGCGGCGACTCGCGGTGGCGAGGTGATCCGCACCGGCCGCAGACCCGCGTTGCCTAACTAGTCAAATCAGCTCGAGTACACATTGCCGCCGGCTGTCGCCGCTCGGTATGCGCCACCAAGGCCATGGCGTCGAGGCGGCGACTCGCGTGGCGGTGATCCGCCAGCCTGAGGCCTGGTACTGCGAGTCGGATCCTTCGGGCTCCATTCCCATTCGTCTATATCGCCACTTGGTGGAGCAGCCACCCAGGCCGTAAGCGCGAGAGCCAAGCGACCACATTGGCGAGTTGATCCGCTCCGGCCACGGGCCGCGCTAGCAGTCCCGGATCAACTCGGTATGTGCCCGTTAAACCCCCATCGCACTTGGTACGGAGCAGCCACAAGGCCGTAGCGAAACGGCGGCTCGCATTGGCGGTGATCCTGCAGCCTGAACCCGCCTTGCCTGCTTAGTCGAATCAACTCAGGCTACATTGCCCGTTCGTTTACATCGCCGCTCGGTGGAACCCACGAACACGTAGCGGCGGAGCCCAGTAGCTCACATTGACGAGGTGATCCACTAAGCACAGGCCACGCTGCCTAACTAGTCAGATCAACTCAGGCTCCATTGCCATTCGGCTACATCGCCACTTGGCTGGAACGCCACAGGCCGTAAGCATGAGGAGCGGCGACTCAAATTGGCGGTGATCCACTAAGCCTGATATGCCTCTTAGAAGTCCGGTCGGCTTCGGTATTGCCATTATTTCACCATACTCATTGGAGCCTTGACAAGGCTTTAGCGCCGGGGAGCCATGCGGCTCGCGTGGCGGGTGATCCACTCGGCCCTGAGCCCGCAGTTGCCCTGGCAGTCGGATCAACTGGGCTACATTGCCACTTTCGGCTACATTGCCACTAGCATGGCACGCCCCCAGTATAGCGCGAAAACGGCGGCTCGCGTGGCGAGGTGATCCGCCGACACGAGCCGCGGCGCCCTGAGTCGGATCAAGCCCAAGGCTCGTTTGCCACTTGGCTACATTGCCAGCAGCGAGCGTATTTTGCCACTCGTGGAACGCCACCAAGGCCGTAAGCGGCCCCAGAAGCGAAGCGGCTCCGTGTGAGGTGATCCTCCTCGGCCTGAGGCCCGCGGCGCTGCGAGTCGGATCAACTGAGGCTATATATTCATTCGCTATCGCCCGCGCGGTAGGCATACGAGCCCGATGGCGCGAGCGGCGGCTCGCGTTGGCGGTGATCCGCACCGGCCGCAGACCACGGCGCCTGGCGAGTCGGATCGACTCGGGCTCGTTTGCCGCGGCTACATTGCCGCTGGCGAAGGCGTATCGAGCCATATAGCGGCGGGACGGCGGCTACGATGGCGAGGTGATCCGGCTCGGCCGCAGGGCCGCTCTACAACGAGAGTCGGATCAACTAAATTTTGCATTGCCGCCGGCTACATCGCCCGCCGGTTGGAGCGCCACGAAAGCCATAAGCGCCGGGGGCGGCGGCTTCGCATTGGCCGAGGTGATCAGCGATGAGTGGCCCGCATTTGCTAGCGAGTGAGATCAACTCGAGGGCTACGCGTTGCCGCTTTCGGCTACATCTGCTCGGTGGGCGCCGCGAGGCCGTAGCATCGGTGCGCGACTCGGCGTTGGCCGGGTGATCCGCCGGCCTGACCGCGCCCTAGCGGTCGGATCGACTCGGGCTATTCTGTCGGCTACATCGCCACTTAGGTACGGAGCGCCCGCTGGTATGGCGTCGGGGTCAATGACTCGCGTGTGAGGTGATCCGCGGCCGCAGGCCCGCGGCGCTAACGAGTCGAAGCGACTTAGGCTATATTGCCATTCGCTACATCGCCGCTTTAATTTGGGCGCCATCGAGCCATAGCGCCGGACGAGGGCTACCGCATTGGCGAGGTGATCCGCTTTCGGCAGACCGCGGCGCTGCGAGTCGGTCGACTCATTTCGCGTTGCCATTGTGACGCCATGCACTTTCGAATGGAGCGCGCGAGAGGCCGTGCCGGTGGTAGCTCACGTTGGCGGGGTGATCCACTTCGGCGAGCGGCGCCCTGGCTAGTAAGATCCTTCCGAGCTCCATTGCCATTCGACTATCGCCCGTTTGGTGGGAGGCATGAAGCCATAAGCCCGGGACCTAAGTAGCTCACATTGGCGAGGTGATCCGGCTCGGCCACGAACCCGCATTGCTGCGAGTCGGTCGACTTTGGCTACATTGCCATCGGCTACATCGCCCTCGGTTGGAGCAACACCGAGCCGCATAGCGCCCGGGCAAGCGACTCCACGTTGGCGAGGTGATCCACGCGGCCGCGAGGGCCCGCGGCGCTGCGAGTGGATCAACTCGGTACACGTACCATCCGGCTACATCGCCACTTAGTTTGGAATACCCGCGAGGCCATGGCGGGGAGCGAAAGCACATTGTTGAGGTGATCCACTATGCGCAGCCATCTGACCTCTGGTCGAGATCAACTCATACTACGTACCCGCTCGGCTACATTGCCACTTAACAGGCGCCCGACAATGCCGCCGCGCCCGAAACGGCGGCTCGCATTGACTAGGTGATCCCGCTCCCGGCGAAAGCCTGGCGCTTAGCGAGTCGGATCAACTCGGTTTCACGTTGCCGCTCATTCCGCATTGCCCGCGACAAAAACGCCGCAGGCCATAGCGCGGGAGCGGCGGCTACCGCGCATTGACGAGGTGATCCGCTTTCAGCGAAAACCACGCTCCACTAGCGAGGTTAGATCCTTTCGGGCTACATTGCCGCACCGGCTGTTCGCTGGAACCTGCGAGCCATAGCGCCCGGGCGAACCTTCGCATTGGCCAGGGTGATCCCACCGGCCTGACCGGCTCCTAGCGGTCGGATCGACTGTTTACATTGCCACTGGTGAAACGCCACGAGCCGCGCGTCGAGGCTGGCGGCTGCATTGATGGTGATCCCGCACGGCGAAACCCGCGTTGCCTAGCGGTCGGTCGACTAATCTTTACATTGCCGCCGGCTACATCGCCCTCATTTGGAAACGCTGACAAGGTATAAGCGTCGGGGCGGCATTCGCGTGGCGGTGATCCGCCGCCGCGGGCCGCGCTACGCAACGAAGAGTCGAGATCCATGAGCTCCGTTGCTATTAGTCTACAAATCAGCGGCTTCGGTTGAAACGCCTCCGAGCCGTAGCGGCGAACGGCGACTCATATTGGCGAGGTAATCCACTCCGGCCACAGTACGGCGCACAAAATTAGGATCAATTCTCATTCTACATTGCTATTCGTGCACGCTTCGCGCCCGGTGAACACCACGAGCCATAGCGCCGGTAAACGGCTCCGTTGGCGAGGTGATCCGCTCCGGCCTGAGGCGCGTACCTGCGAGTCGGATCGGCTCGGTGCATTGCCGTTGGCTACATCGCCCGCGGCTGGGCGTACGAAGCGATAGCGCGAAACGGCGACTCGCGTGGCGGTGATCCACTGGCCTGGCCATGCTGCCTAGCAGCGGGTCGACTCATTTGCGTGCCGTTCGTCACATCGCCATTCGGCTACGCCATGTCGAATGGAACTTCACGAGCCATAGCGCCGAGAATAGTAACTCACGTGTGGTGATCCAGCCCAAGCCTGAACCTGGTTGCTAACTAGTCGGATCAACTCGGGCTGCGTGCCGTTACGTCTACGCCGCCACTTGCAGGCATACGAGGCAATAGCGCGGGGCCAAAGCGGCTCACATTGGCGAATTGATCCGCCGGCCACGAGCCACAGCGCACGTGAGTCGACGAGGATCGACTCACGGCTATATTGCCATTGGCTACATCGCCACGCGGTTTGAGCGCCATCAGGCCATAGCGCCGAGAACCAAGACGGCTCACGACCGGCGAGGCGATCCATTTAGCAAAGGCGCGCGAGTAGATCCTTTCGGGCTACATTGTCATTGTTTCACATCGCCACTTGGTTGGGCATACAGGCCACTTAAGCGCCAGAGCGAGCATCTCACGTTGACGGTGATCTACTAAGCACGAGGCCATCGCGCCTCTGGGGTGGTGGATCAACTCGAAGCGACATTCGCGATTCGGCTACTTTGCCACTCGTTTGGGCATGCAAGGCCATAAGCTAGGAGCGGCGACTCGCGTGGTGATCCGCTCGGCCTGACCCACATTTTGCCCTAGCAGGCCCGGATCAACTCGGGCCTGCCCCCGCCATTCCAGCTACATCGCCACGGGCACGGAACGCCACAGCGATGCGCGAAGCGGCGCTTCGCATTAGCGGTGATCCGCCGGCCGAGCCCTTGTTGCCCTGCGGTCGGATCAGCGCTCGAACTGCGTTGCCACTCGGCTACATTGCCAACTGGCGGAGCATTATCAAGGCCATAGCGCGAGGGCCAAGCGGCGCATTGAGGTGATCCACTCAGCAGTACGCTCGTGCGATCGGTCGGCTTCGGTACGTACCCGGCTCGGCTATCGCCACTTTCGGTACAGACGCCGCAAAGCCATAGCGCGGGTGGCGACTCGCATTGGCGAGGTGATCCAGCTCGGCCGCGGGCCGGCGCCTAACGGTGAATCCTTTCGGGCTACATTGCCACTTTCGGCTACATCGCGCTCAGTTTGGGTTTCTGCGCCGAGCCGTAGCATCGGGGCAGCGACTCGCGATGTGAGGTGATCCACTCCGGCCTGAAGCCCGCATTGCCCTAATGAGTCGGATCAATTTCGGGCTGCATTGCCCGATCGGCTACATGTCGCCACTTGGCTGGGCAGCCCAGCGAGGCTATAGCGTCGGGGCGGCGACTCGAATTGACGGGTGATCCTCGTACGAGCCCACTTATTTGCCTAGCGAGTGAGCAATGAGGCTATGTGCCATTCAGCTACATCGCCACGGTACGGGCAGCCACGCTAAGTCCATGCGCGCCCGGGGAACCCGGCATTTCGCGTGGCGGTGATCCCTCGGCCGCAGAACCCGCATTGCTAACGGTCGACTCGAGGGCTATATTGTGATTCAGCTACATCGCCACGCCGTTTGGAGCAGCCACTAAGGCCATGGCGCCCGAGAACCAAGGCTTCGCGTGGCGGTGGTGATCCACTTTCGGCTAAGCCCACGCTGCTAGCGCGGAAGTCGGATCAACTCGGGCTACGACATTGCCGACCGGCAGCATACGCCGTCGAATGGAGCGCCACGAGGCCATAGCGCGGGCCAAGTAGCTCACATTGAGGTGATCCGCCGGCCGCAGGCCCAGTACTAACTAGTTGAATCAACTTTCGGCTCCATTGCCATTCGGCTACATCGCCATTTGGCTGGAACGCCACTAAAGCCATAGCGCCAGGACCTAAGTAGCTCACATTGACGAGGTGATCCACGGCCACGAGGCCACGTTGCTAGCAGTCGAGTTAACTTCGAGGCTACATTGCCATCAGAAGAAGCTACATCGCCACTTTCGGTTGGAACAACACGAGGCCATAGCGCGAGAGCGAAGCAACTCAAATTGGCCCAGGGTGATCCGCACCGGCCGCGAACCACGGCGCCTAGCGAGTCGGATCAGCTTTCGGTACATTGCCATCCATTCACGTCGCCGCGGTTGGGCATACCAAGGCCATGGCGCCCAGGGCGAGCACACATTGATGGGTGATCCGTTCTAAGCACGAGGGCCATCTTTGCGGTCGGATCAACAACACTACATTGCCACTCGGCTACATTGCCACCAGCATGGAACTCCAGCAATGCCATAGCGCTGATAGCGAAGCGGCTCGCGTGGCGAGGTGATCGCTCGGCCGCAGTACGGCGCCGCCGAAATTCGGATCCAGCTTCCGAGGGCTCGTTGCCGCACGGCTACATTGCCAGCGGCAAGAGCGCCGCAGGCCATAGCGCCGGGAGCGGCGGCTCGCATTGAGGTGATCCGCACCGGCCTGAGCTCGCGCTCCCTAGCGAGTTAGATCTTTCATTTGTGCCACTTTCGGCTACATTGCCACTCGCTTGGAACACCACGAGGCGCCGCGGCCCGGAACTGGCGACTCGCGTTGGCGGTGATCGCACCGGCCGCAGACCCGCGGCTCCCTAATGAGTCGGATCCTTCGGGCTACGCCGCCACTTTCATTTACATCGCCACTCGGTGCGGAGCGCCACGAGCCGTAGCATCGGGGGCGAGCGGCTCGCGTTGATGAGGTGATCCGCGAGCACGAGGCCTGTTGCCTAACGAGTCGGATCGGTAATGCTACATTACCACTCGGCTACATCGCCACTCGTTTGGAGCATAACGAGGCCATAGCATCGGGACGGCATTTCGCGTGTGAGGTGATCCACTCACGCCGCAGAGCCACGCTACCTCTTGAATCGGATCAGCGGGCTCCATTCTTCGATGAGTCTACATCGCCTCTCGGCTGAAAGCGCCTCGAGGCCGTAGCGGCGGAACGGCGACTCATATTGGCGAGGTAATCCACACTGACCTGACCCATATTGCTTAAAAAGTCGGATCAATTCGATCTGCAGCTAGGATTCGTCTGCATCGCCGCCATTTGGAACACCACGAGGCCGTAGCGCGAGAGACGGCGACTCCCATTAGCGAGGTGATCCGGTCGACCCCGCAGGGCCACGCTACCCTATGAGTCGGATCGACTCGGTGCATTGCCGATGATACGTCGCCCGCTCGGTACGGAGACATGAGGCCGTAAGGCCGGGGGCGGCGTTCGCGTGGCGAGGGTGATCCGCTCGGCACGAACCACGGTACTGGCAGGTCGAGGTCACCTCGAGTACATTGCCACTCCGGCTACATCGCCACTTCCGGTACTCGCGCCCGACAAGACGTAGCGGCGAGGAGCGAGCAGCTCACATTGACGAGGTGATCCGCTCGGCCGCGGGCCATTGCTGGCTAGTCGAATCGGCTTCGGGCTGTGCCATTAGGCTACCTGCCATACTTGGTTGCGGAACGTACCCGAGCGTAAGCGGTAAGGCGGCGACTCACATTGGCGGGTAATCCACTCACCATGCCCGCATTTGCCTAACGAGTCGGATCGGCCCGAGGTTTCATTGCCATTAATTTTACGTCGCCACTCGTTTGGATCGCCATGAGCCATAAGCGTCCCGAGGGGCGAAGCGGCTCGCGTGGCGGTGATTCACTGGCACGAGCGGCGCTGCTTGGTCGGATCCTTTCGAGGGCTCCATTGCCATTGGCTATATACATGCCGTTTGGAGCAGCTTGGCGGCGTCGGTGGCCGGCTCACATTGATGGTGATCCCGCGAGCGCGAGCCATCGCGCCTCTGCAGTCGGATCGACCTCGCCTACATTGTGCCACTCGGCTACATTGCCACTAGCATGCGACGCCAGCGATGCCATAGTGCGAAACGGCGGCTACGCGTGTGAGGTGATCCGCTCGGCCACGAGACCCGCGTTGCCTAGCAGTCCGGGCGACTTAGGCTACATTGCCATCATTACATCGCCACTTGGTTGGAACAACACCAAGGCCATAGCGTAAAGAGCCAAGCAACTCAAATTGGCGAGGTGATCCACTCAGCACGAGGCCTGGCGCTAACGAGTGTCGGATCAACTCGGTACACATTGCCCGTCGGTACATCGCCGCGGTTGGGCGCCACCAAGGCCATGGCGCCGAGAGCCAAGCACACATTGATGAGGTGATCCGCGGCACGAGGCCATCGCGCCTCCCAGGAGTCGGATCAACTCATACTACATTGCCACTCGGCTACATTGCCACTAGCATGGAACTCGACAATGCCATGGCGCCCGAAATGTGGCGGCTTTCGCGTGGCGAGGTGATCCACTCCGGCGCAGACCCGCGATTTGCCTTAGCAGTCGGATCCAGCTCGGGCTACGTTGCCACTCGGCTACATTGCCGCGGCAGGAACGCCACAAGGCACCGCGCCGGGAGCGAAGCGGCTACCGCGTGGCGAGGTGATCGCTCGGCCTGAGCCACGCTCCTAACGAGTTCGATCAACTCGGGCTACATTGCCTGGCTACATTGCCGCTCAACGGAACACCACGAGGCCCGTAAGCGGCGCAGGGCCAGCGGCTCGCATTGGCGAGGTGATCCCGCCGGCCGCAGTACGGCTCTAATGGTCGAGGATCCTTTCGGTACATGTCGCCGCTCACTCGGCTACGTGTCGCCGCTCGGTGAGCCACGGCCAGTAGCATCGGGGCAACGGCTCGCATTGATGAGGTGATCCGCGAAACCTGAGCCATTGCCTAACGAGTCGGATCGACTAATGCTACGTACCGCGGCTGCATCGCGGCTCGGTGGAGCCTTGACCAAGGCGTAGCATCGAGGGGGCCAGCGGCTCGCGTTGGCGGGTGATCCCTCACTTTGAGCCCGCATTACCTGCCGAATCAGATCAAAGCGGCTCATTGCTGACCGTCTACCACATCGCCTCTCGGTTGAAAGCCTCAGGCCATGCGCGCGAGCGGCGGCTATGTGAGTAATCCCACGGCCACGGCCGCATTTGCAAGAGTCAGATCAATTCGATCCACATTACAATTCGTCTACGCCGCCGCCATTTGTTTCACAAGGCCATAGCACCGAGAGCGGCGGCTCCGTGCGAGGTGATCAGTCGGCCTGAGCCGCGGCCCACTGCAAATTCGGATCAACTCAGGCTGCATTGCCACTCGGCTACATCGCCACTCGGCGGACTGAGCCGTAAGGCCGGGAGCCCAGCGACTCGCGTGGCGGTGATCCACTCGGCAACACGAGCCCGCGGCGCCTAACGGTCGGGTCACCTCGGTACGCATTGCCACTCGGCTACATCGCCCTTTCGGTACACTGCGCGCGAGCCATATGGCGAGGCAGCGGCTCACGTGGCGGTGATCCGGCACCGGCCACGGGCGCGTTGCGGCTTCGTCCGGATCGACTCGAGCAATTTGCCCGTTCGGCTACCGCGCCCGCGCGGTTGGAACGCCACGAGCCATAAGCGCTAAAGGAGCGAAGCTCCACATTGGCGAGGTAATCCACTCACCACATGCCCGCGACGCCCTAGCGGTCGGATCGAGGCGAGGTTTCATTGCCATTCGGCTACATCGCCACTCGGTGCGGATCGCCACGAGCGTGGCGTCGGGGGGCGGGCTCGGCTTCGCATTGGCGAGGTGATTCACTCCGACCTGGTGTTGCTAGCGAGTCGGATCAACTCGGGCTCCATTGCCAATTGGTTGTCGCCCGCCAGGTGGAGCATGCCAGGCGGGCGTCACGAGCGAGCAGCTCACATTGATGAGGTGATCGAGCGCGAGGCCATCGCGCCTGCCAGAATTCGAATCAACTCGTACTCGTGCCACTCGGCTACATTGCCACTATGTGGGCGCCCGACAATGCCATAGTGCGAAACGGCGGCTCGCGTTGGCCGAGGGTGATCCGCTCACGACCGCGAGCCATTGCCCTAGCAGGTGGATCCAACTCGGCTGCGGTGCCACTTTCGGCTACATTGCCAGCGCGAGAAACGCCACGAGCCCGTAGCGCCCGAGAGCAGCGACTCGCATTGAAGAGGTGATCCACTCAGCAAAAACCACGCTCCCTAGCGAGTTAGATCCTTTCGGTACATTGCCGCTCGGTACATTGCCACTCTTGGAACATACGAGGCCGTAGCGCGAGAGCGGCGGCTCGCGTTGACGGGTGATCCGCCGGCCGCGGGCGCGCTTTCTAGCGAGTCGGATCAACTCGGTACATTGCCGCTTTCGGCTACATCGCCCTTTCGGTAGGCGCCACGAGGCCGTAGCATCGGGGGCGGCGGCGCGTGATGAGGTGATCCGCGAGCCACGAGACCCGCATTTACCTAACGAGTCGGATCAGCTAATGCTACATTGCCACTCGTACGTAGTACTCGGGCGGGCGCGTCAGGCGCGGCGTGGAGACGACGGCTGCGCCGAGCGGGCGAATCGCCCATGCGAACCCGCTTCACCTAACCAGTCGAGATCAAAAGCGGGCTGCATTGCTGTTCGTGCACATCGCCACTTTCGGTGGAGCAGCCACGAGGCCGCCGGGACGGGGGGGCGGCGACTCGCATTGGCGGGGTGATCCGCTCGGCCGCAGTACGGCTGCTGGTGGTCGGATCGGCGAGGGTTTCATTGCCATTCGGTTACGCCATCCCTTTCGGTTGGATCGCCACGAGCCGTAAGCGTCGGGAGCGGCGGCTACGCGTGTGAGGTGATCCGCTTCCGGCCGCAGAACCATCTTCTTGATTCGAGATCAACTCGGGCTCATTGCCATTCGGTATGCTCGCCACTGGTGGAGCTTCACGAGGCGAGCGTGAGGAGCCAGATAACTCCCGCATTGACTAGGTGATCCGCTCCGGCCGCGGGCCGCGGCGCTGGTCAGGATCAACTCGGGCTATATTGCCATTAACTCTGTAGCCACGGTACGGAACGCCACCAAGGCCATAGCGCGGCGGGGAGTAAGCGGCTTCGCGTGTGGTGATCGGTCTACAAACCGCAGGCCCTTGTAGCCTAACGAGTGAGATCGACTCGGGCTACATTGCCCGCTACGCTACATTGCCACTGCATGGAACGCCGGTAAGGCCATAAGCGCCGAGGCAACGACTCGCATTGACAAGGTGATCGCAAACCTGGCCACGCTCCTCGCGAGTCACGGTCAACTCATTTGCAATGCCACTCGGCTACATCGTACTCGATTTCCGGGCATGCATCGAGGCCGTAGTGCGATCGAGCACCACCATTAGCGAGGTGATCCACTCCGGCTCGGCCCGCGGCGCTGCGAGTCGGATCAACTCGACTACGCCGCTCGACTTTCCACATCCCCACTTTCGGTACGAAGCGCCACCAAGGCCATAGCGTCGGGGCGGCGGCTAGCATTGACGAGATGATCCGGTCGGCCTGAGCCGCTTATTTGCTAACGGTCGGATCATTTTGTGCGGCTCGGTACATCGCCCACTTGGTTGGAGCGCCACCAGGCCATAGCGCCCGGGGGCGAAGTAGCCGCGCGTTGACACGGTGATCCGCTCGGCCACGAGGCCCGCATTTGCTAGCAGTGGGTCGGCTCGGGCTACATTGCCGCTCGACTCTGTCGCCACGCCGGTTTGAGCCTTGCCCGAGAGCCATAGCTCGAGCGGCATTTCGCGTGGCGGGTTAATCCCTCGGCGTGGCCGCGCTCGCTAACGAAAGTCGGATCAACTCAAGTTATTGCCATTCGGCTATATCGTCACTTTTTCAGTAGAAACGCCGCTGAGGCCGTAGCGCGAATCGGCGGCTCGCGTGCGGGTGATCCATAGCACGAGCCACGCTGCTGCGGGTGGATATGGCTTCGAGAACACGCCGCCACTCGGTGACGCCACCAAAGCCGCCTTGGCGTGTGGCGACTCATATTGGCGGTGATCCACCGGCCTGACCATTTAAAGGTCGAGATCAATTCAATACACGTGCCGCACCGGCTACATCGCTGCTCGGTGGGGCATACGAGCCGTAACGCGGGGCCGAGCACCTGCGGCGGCCCCAGTTGATCCACTCGGCACGAGCCCGCGGCGCCTGCCCGAGTTAGATCGACTCGAGGCTACATTGTCCTTTCGGTTGCATAAGCCACTCGGTGACGCCACGAGCCATAAGCGTCAGGGCCAAGCAGCTAGCATTGACGAGGTGATCCAGTCGGCCGCAGGCCACGTTGCACAAGAGTCGGATCAGCTCGGGCTACATTGCCGCTCGGTACATGCGCCCTTTCGGTGGGCGCCTGAGCCATGCGCGCCCGAGAGGCGAGTTGCTCACGGTGACGGGTGATCCCGCCGGCGAGCCATGCTACCTAACGAGTCGAGGATCAACTCAGGCTACATTGCCATTCATTTACATCGCCCTCAATTTGGAAACGCCACGAGGCCGTAAGCGCCCGGGCGCGGCGACCGCATTGGCGGGTGATCCACTCGGCCGCAGGCCACGGCTTCCTAAAGTTAGGTCACCTCGGGCTATTGCCGCCGGCTTTTATCGCGCCGGGAGCGAAGCGGCTTCGCGTGGCGAGGTGATCCACCCAGCACGGCCTGTTGCGTAGCGAGTCGGATCGCGCTGGAAACACATTGCCACTCGGCTACGCCGCCGCCGATTGGAGCATACGAGTACAGCGCCCGAGAACGGCGACTAGTATTGGTGATCCATTCGTACGAACCCACGTTGCCTAACGAATCGAGATCAGCACTCGGGCTACATCATGACCGGCTATCGTACTCGGTGCCGGAACTCCTGACCGCCGCGGCGAGCGAAGCGGCTTCGCATTGACGAGGTGATCCACTTAGCACAGACCACGCTGCCTAACGAGTCAAATCAACTCAGGCTACATTGCCACTCGGCTACATCGCCACTCGGTCGGAACGCCACATAGGTCATAGCGCCAGGAGCCAAGCAGCTCATATTGACGAGGAG
Source organism: Tetrastigma voinierianum (assembly GCA_016808115.1). Taxonomy (NCBI): domain Eukaryota; kingdom Viridiplantae; phylum Streptophyta; class Magnoliopsida; order Vitales; family Vitaceae; genus Tetrastigma; species Tetrastigma voinierianum. The sequence goes on from JAEQBH010009280.1 coordinate 26,191, forward strand.
ATTCGCCGGCCGCAGACCATGGTTGCCCTAGCGGAGTCGGATCCCGACTCGTTTATTGCCATTCGGCCACATCGCCACTTTCGGCGAACACAGCAAAGACCGCGCGCCCGAGAACCGGCGGCGCCATATTGGCGGGTGATCCACTGTTTAAGCCGCGTACCTCTGCAGAGTCATATGAACTCGGTTGCACATTGCCATTAAATACTTCACCACTCGCGGAACGCCACCTGAGCGTAGCGCCGGGAGTGGCGGCTGCATTGACGAGGTAATCCATAACGAGCCCTGTTGCCTAACCCGGTCGGATCAACTTAGGCTACATTGCCATTTGGCTACATCACCACTCGGCTAGAAGCGCCACAGGCATGCGCCCAGGCAGCGACTCACGATGGCGAGGTGATCCGCTTTCGATGCGACTCTTATTTGCTAGCGAGTCGGATCAACTCGGGCTCCATTGCCATTCGGCTATATCGCCACTTGGGTGCGGAATGCCACCGAGGCCATGGCGCCGAGGAGCGGCGGCTCACATTGAGGAGGTGATCCCGCCGGTCGAGGCCCGCGGCGCTGCGAGTCGGATCAGCTCGGGCTATATTGCCGGTATTCCGTTTTATCGCCACGGTGGAACCTGCGAGCCGCCAGCGCCCGGGGCCAAGCGGCTCGCATTGGCCAGGGTGATCCACTCGGCCACGAGGCCACGGCGCCTAGCGAGCAGGTCACCTCGAGTTGCATTGCCGCTCCCGGCTATCTGCGGCTCACCAGCGCCACGAGGCCCCGTAGCGCCCGGGGAGCGGCGGCTCGCATTGGCGAGGTGATCCACTTATACGAGGCCCGCGGCGCTGAAGTCGAGATCAACTCGAGCTACATTGCCATTGGCTACATCGCCTTCCGGTTGGAGCGCCCGCCGGCCGTTGCGCTTCGAGAACGGCGGCTTCATATTGGCGGAGATCCCGCCGGCCTGAAAGTATGCTGTGGTCGGATCGGCTTCGGGCTATCGCCGACCGGCCCCGCCATGCCTCGGGTGGAAACGCCCGACAAGGCCATAAGCGCCCGGTATGGCGACTCACATTGGCGGTGATCCGCGCGCAATTTGCGATGCACTGCGTGTCGAGATCAACTTCGGGCTATGTGCCATTAATACATCGCGCGCAATTTGGAACCTACCCGAGCCATAGCGCGAGAGCCCAGCGACTTGCATTGGCGAGGTGATCCACTTTCGTACAGGCCATGATGCCCTAACCCGAGTCAGATCAACTCGGGCTACATTCCTGCCGTCGGTATCGCCACTCAGATTGAACGCCACGAGCCGTAAGCGGGGCGAAGTAGCTCACATTGACGGTGATCCGCCCGTACGAGCGGTTTTGCCTAACTAGTCGGATCAACTCGGGCTCCCATTGCCGACCGGCTACATCGCTATTTGGGCTGGAACGCCACAAGGCCACCAGCATTAGGGAGCGGCGGCTCACATTGGCAGGTGATCGCTCGGCGCGAGGCCGCATTTGCTAGCAGTAAGGTCGGCTGAATTTACGTTGCCATCGCTATCGCCCTTCGGTACGGAGCGCCACCAAGGCCATAGCGGCGAGGGCTAAGCGACTCCATTGGCGAGGTGATCCGCACCGGCCTGGGAGCCACTTGTGCCTAGCGAAATTCGGTCGACTCGTTACGTGCCCGTTCCCGGCTATCGCTGCGAGTAGAAGTGCCACGAGGCCATAGCGCTTGATGAATAAGCGACTCCACATTGGCGAGGTGATCCCTGAAAGCCGCAGAACCCGTCGCGCCTGTCGAGTCGGATGAGCTCGAACTGTTACTTATTCAGCTGCACCAGCCACTCATTTGAGAGCATAGCCCAAGGCTTTAGTGCCGGGAGCAACGACTCGCATTGGCAGGTGATCCCGCCGGCCTGGTGCGCTCACTAGCAGGTAAAAGATGACTTGGTTTACATTGCCACTCGGCTACATTGCCACTGCCATGGAACGCCACCAAGGCCATAAGCGCGAGGAGCGAAGCGACTCGCGTTGGCGAGGTTATCCACTTTCGGCCACGGGCGGCGCTAGCGAGTCGAGGTCACCTCAGTGCGTGCCGCTCATTCACATCACCACTTTCGGCGCCGCGCCACCAGGCCATAGCGAGGCGGCGGCTCACATTGGTGATTCACTTAGCACGAACCCTTGTTGCCTAACGAGTCGGATCAACTTAGGCTACGTGCCGCTCATTTACATCGCCTTCGGTTGGAGCGCCCGGCCCCAAAGGCCGTAGCGCCGGGGAGCGGCGGCTCATATTGGCGAGGAGATCCGCCGGCCACCGGGCCCGCGGCTGCCCTAGCGAGTGTCTGACTCGAGGCTACATTGCCATTCGGTTACATCGCCGCCCGGTGGAGCGCGACAAGGCCATAAGCGCTGGGCGGCGACTCACATTGGCGAGGTGATCCGCTCGGCCACGAAAACCCGGCGCCTCGCCAGTCATATCCTTTCCCGTTTACATTGCCATTCGGCTACTTCACCACTCGCTGGGCGCCACCTAGGCCGTAGCGCCGGGAGCGGCGGCTATGTGACGAGGTGATCCGCTTTCGGCCACGAGGAGCCACGCTCAGCAGTAAGATCAGCAGAACACATTGCGGCTCGGTACACGTACCAGCAGCATGGAACCCGCGAGCCATAGCGCGAGAGACGGCATTTCGCGTGGCGTGGTGATCCCGCCGAGCCGCGAGGCCCTTGACGCCTAGCGCGAGTCGGTCACACCGAGGAACACATTGCCGGCTCGGCTACATCGCCACTCATTTCGCCACAGGCCCGTAGCGCCCGAGCGAGCATTTCGCGTGGCGAGGTGATCCATAACCTGAGCCGCGTATTGCTAACTAGTCGGATCAACTTAGGCTACGTGCCCGCACGGCTGCTCCGCCTTCGGTTGGGCAGCCACTAAGACCATAGCGCGGTGGCGACTCGTATTGTGATCCACTTTCGGCCGCAGACCACGGCGCCTAGCAGTCGGATCGGCTTCGGTATATTGCCGACCGGTACACATACGCCACTTTCGGGCGCGGAGCGCCCGATAAGGCCATAAGCGCGGGGCGAAGCGACTCACATTGGCGAGGTGATCCGCTTCGGTACAAACCACGTACCTGCAGGGTTATATCAGCTCGAGGCTACATTGCCATTCATTTGCCACCACGCTGGAACGCCGCTGAGCCGTAGTAGCGAAGCGAAGCAGCTCGCGTGGCGGTGATCCACTTGCCGCGAGCCGCATTGCCTAACGGTCGAGATCAACTCAGGCTACATTGCCATTCGGCTACATCGCCCTCGGTGGAGCATACCAAAAGCGTAGCGCCCGAGGGTAAGCGGCTCATTGGCGAGGTTATCCGCTCCGGCCGCGGTCGCATTTAACAGTGAGATCAACTTCGGGCTCCATTACCCGTTATTTATATCGCCACTTGGCCGCGCCACGAGCCATAGCGCCCCGATGTGGCAGTTCGCATTGAGGAGGTGATACTTTCGGCGCTATGCCCGATGCAACGGTCGGATCAGCTCGGGCTATATTGCCATTCATTACATCGCCACCGCAGATAGAACCCGCGGGCCGCCGCGCCCGGGAGCGAAGCATCTTGCATTGGCGGGTGATCCACTCGGCCTGAGGCCCGCGGCGCTGCGGTCGGATCAACTAAGGCTACATTGCCCATTCGATTTACATCGCCACTTTCGATGGAGCGCCACCAAAGCCATGGCGCCCGAGGCGAGTAGCTCGCGTTGGCGAGTGATCCAGCCGGCCGCCGGGCGGTTTGCTGGCTTCGTCGAGGATCAACTCGGGCTCCATTGCCCGTTGGCTACATCGCTGCGGTGGAGGCATACAGGCCATAGCGCCGGGGGTGGCGACTCACATTGGCGAGGTGATCCGGCTCGGCCACGGGCCCGCGGCGCTAACGGTCGGTCGGCTCGAATTTACGTACCGTCCGTTACGCCGCGCTCGGTGCAGGCGCCATCAAGGCCATAGCGGCCAGGCGAAGCGACTCACGTGACGGTGATCCCGCCGGCCCGCGAGCCGCATTTGCCCCGCGAGTCGAATCGACTCGAAGCTACGTTGCCATTCGGCTACATCGCTACTTGATTGGAACGCCACGAGCCATGCCGTGGCAACGACTCACATTGCGGTGATCCACAAAGCCTGAACCATCTTGCCTATCCGAAAGTCGAGATGAACTTTCGGCTACATTGTCATTATTTACTTCGCCACTCCAGCGGAGCGCCGCGAGGCTTTAAGCGCCGGGAGCGGCGACTCGCATTGGCGGGTGATCCACTCGGCACGAGCGCTCACTAGCAGGTAAGATCAACTCAGGCTACATTGCCACTCGGCTACATTGCCATTAGCATGGAACGCCACCAAGGCCATAGGTACCATCACGCCAGATTTTAAGGCGGACCTTCGGGGCTGGGACTCTTTACGATTGATTTTTTTTTAAAACCATCTTGGTACGTGGGTACATGGCCATCTCTCATATGTCAAATAATGACTATCCATTCTTGAGTCCATTTAAATACAAAAACTTTACACTTTTACAATTACAATCCGAACCTGAACCTACATGTAAGTGAACCCTTACAAGTGTTGGCTTATTTGTATGTGGATGTTTCTGATGTCTTCCTCTATTACCTACGGATTAAAAACCCCGTGCTAAGCTGCAACAGTGGGAGAAACATTTCTTATATAAACACATGCATATACACAATTATAATAGGTGTATAACCACTCAACGAGATATCAGAAATTTCATGCATTCATATCATGGACTTATATATATAAGCACTTAAGCTATCACGGGCTTTATGTTCATATGGGACTCCATGGGATTCTGAACTTATTCTTATGGAACTTATCCTTATAGAGACTTATGTGCATTCGGAGACTCAGTAGGAGTTACAGAACTTATGGTTATGCTACGGAGTTTAACTTATTCGGAGGTACCAGTAGGTACCACCACAGAGATACCGGAGCATTATCTTGGTATTTCGAGACACATGCCCAATGTATGGAACTTATTACGGTCTTACCGGAACTTATCTTTGGTCTTCTGAACTTATCTTTGTCTTCACAGACATATACTTATCTTACGGATCACGAGTACCCTTAGGTACCTCTTTGGACTTATACTCGTTTTATCGATGCGGGAGTGCTCGTAGGTACTCTTGGACTTATACTTAATTCTGAACTTGCACTTACTTTGGAAATGCGAGGTACGTGGGTAATACGGAACTTATACTTATGTTACTGAGGCGAGAGTACCCTTGGAGTGCTACGAGAACTTGATGAAATCTGAGAGTACCCACGGGTGCTCTGAGAACTTAATCGAATCTGGGGAGTACGGCGAGGTACTCTGAGAACTTAAGCGACGGGACTTAATCGGAAGCGGAACTAATTCGTGCCACAGACTTATATTGTCTTACGGAGCATATACTTATCTTACGGATACGAGAGTACCCTTAGGTACTACTGGACTTATACTCGTTTTATCGATACGGGAGTACTCGTAGGTACTACTGGACTTATACTTAATTTACAGAACTTAATCAAATACAAGAGCACCCGTAGGTACTACAGAACTTATCCCGGATCTGGGACTTATCGGGGCGGGAGTGCAGGTAGGTACTACGGGGACTTATTCGGATACGGGACTTGTCAGTGCATGAGTACTCGTAGGTCTTACGGGACTTATTCAAATACAAGAGTACCGCGCCAGGTACTACGGAACTTATCAAATCGGGCTTATTCGAGAGACGGACTTATCGGATACGAAGTGCAGTAGGCACTATCGGATGCATCGAGAGACGAGCGTAACTTAGTCATACGAGGTACGTGGGTGCCTAAAGCAATTGGATCTGAGTGCCCACAGGTACTCTGAGAACTGACCAATCATAAATTGCGAAGTAGGTACTCGAGAACATTTCGAATCTGGGACCTATCGGATACGGGCATGAGATGCAGGAGTGCGAAGTAGGTACTCACGGGACTATTAGGATGCAAAACTTGTCGGATCTGAGGGTGCTCATAGGTCATACGAGTTTGATCGGATCTGCAGGGACTTGATCGGTCTGCGGGTGCTGGGTGCACTCACGAGCGGTCGGATCTGAGGTGAGCTTAATCAAATGCGGAGTGCAGTAGGTACTACAAAGCGGATCAGATACGGGACGGGGGCATATTCAAATACGGGGTGCGTAGGTGCCAGAGACCCCATTTAGATCACCGGGAGTACGGTAGATGCTTCTGAGAACATTTTCGGATGCGGTGCAAGTGGGTACTGCGAATTTATTGGATAGGCGTGCGGTGATGCGACGAACTGTCAGATTCGGGACTTATCGGATACGGGAGTACGGTAGGCCACTCACAGACTTGATCGGATGCGAAGTGCAGGTAGGTACTCGAACTTCATCGGAGACGAGCAGGAACTTATTGGAGATTTATCCTTATAGCGTTTGACTTCCTAGACCGGTAATACGGAATGAGTAAGACCTGACTAATAGAGGTACCGAAGATACTATCTGATCTGGAGTGCGTAGCGTGTCAGGTCGGGAGTGCCTTAGCATAGCGGGACGGGAGTGCCATATGGCCGAACGGGAGTGCCGTAGCCTTTGGTCGAGCGAAGTCTTGTAGCCTTGTCGGGAATCTGAAGTACTAATCAGTCTTGGGAGCACTAATCGGGAAATCATAGAAGTACTAATCGGAACCCGATGAGTCTTTGTGTCATTTAATAAGCGGTCTTAGGTGGTTTCTGATTACATGAGGTGTTAACTTCTTATCATATAATAGGAGCGTTCTTACCTCTTGGTGTTCATGACAAATCGTCATTCATATGCTGGTAAGGTATGATGCATACGTAATCACACACCTTATTCATGGATTCTTATTCCTCGAATTAATCTATTTTCTTCACAGTGGAATCAATCCAATCGGATCATCCAAACCACGTATTTATGGCATTTTCATGTACCAACTAATTCGTTACCAGATTTTACGAGGACAGATTGGTACTCATTTTTTGAGGTCTTAACTTCGCCATTTCGACACTAGGTCCTTGTACTTATTTAAAGCTACAATTTTCAGGGTTCTATTCAACTGCGAATCACCCAATTCGAACACCGAGGCTCAAATTCACGTCAGCTCTTGGGACTTCTCTATGATCAAAACTTGAAAACAGAATTGACTTGCTGACCCCACTTTGAGTGAATTTTGAGCTATCTAGAGTCAGATTTGGAATACATATTAAATATGGTTTGTTTTCCTTGAAGTCTATTTACGTAGCCACTTGAATCCTCAAATCGGATAAGAAATGAGCAATTTATGGCGAAATCACAACTGGTCAAAAGCGGAAAACCCGGAACAAGTCCACCGGTAGGACTTAACTATCTGGTAGGACTTGGCGAAAATGACCAGTAACGAGTTCTGGGTAGGACTTAACTTCTACGGGTAAAGAAGACACGAGAATACCCGGAATGGGTGTTTCTCACATTTTCCATACTTTGATCCCAATCCTTCTACACTTCAAACACACATCAAAGCAATTCCAAATTCATCTTGGAATCTCTTTTCTATTCAATTCCTCTTTCAATTTCATATATTTCTTCAAAAATCCATCGTAGTTTCTTCAAAACCCTTCTAATATGGGTTAGACCCATGCTACAAACCAACATGATGTTTAGTTAGGGTTTCATTCTAAGCCCTAACTCCAAAGACTCTGATTCTTCATGAATCCATATTAAAGGAGAGATTCTTTGTTTATCTGCATTCCTTATGGGTTTACCCACCTTAATTTCAAAGAATCTAAGGTTAGATGCAATTCAATGTAAACCCTAGATTTGGGCATGATATGAATCATACAAAGCCTTAAGTTCCATGGATCCATTCAATTCCATGATCCAAAATAGTTTCCCTTCCTTTATTTGCTCTTGGCTCCTCAGCCTTTCTCTTCCTCTTCCTCCTCACTTCTTTCTTCTCTCTTCTCCCCATCCAGGTTCTCCCAAATGAGACCAATTTGGTCTTTTAAAAATCCCAGTTTTAGGCCATGTTTGGCCCTCAAATAAAACCCATTTTTGGAGTTAGTGCTTCTTGCTCAAGCCCCATAACTCCCTTCTGTTATGAATTAAACTTTCCTTTATCTCATTTTGGCCATGAACCACCCATCAATTCATATCTTTGCAGGCCCCTTACACGGACAAATTACAATTTGTCCTTAAATCTGTAACTTCGGGTCTCTCGTTTCCGGTTTTCCATTTAACCTTAAACAGTCAAATTAATAACACAAATACCCAAGCATGTTGAAAGCGGCCAGGAGTATATTTTGGGAGTGTTCTGATAAGCTAGAGCGAGGCGGCTCGCGTGTGAGGTGATCCGGCTCGGCCGCAGACCCGCGGCGCCTAACTAGTCGGATCAACTTTCGGGCTCCATTGCCATTCGGCTACATGTCGCCACTTGGTACGGGCGCCACAACCGTAAGCGCGAGGAGCCCGGCGGCTCACATTGGCGATGTAGCAATCCCACATTTCGGCCGCAGACCCGCGTTTACTGCAGGTCAGATTCGACTTCGAGGCGATATTGCCGATGCGCTACATCGCCACCGCATTGGAACCCCGCCCAAGGCCATAGCGCCGAGAACGGCGGCTACCGCGTGGCGAGGTAATCCACTCGTACGGGCCACATTTGCTAGCGGGCGGTCGACTCGAGTACATTGCCCGTTAATTACATCGTACTTTCCGGATGGAACGCCACGAGCGTAGCGCCGGAGCGAGTAGCTCACATTGTGAGGTGATGCCAGCACGGTGGTACTAACTGGCGGATCAACTCGGGCTCCATTGCCGTGGCAACGTCGCCCGCGGTGGAGCGCCACGAGCCATAGCGCGAGGAGCGGCGACTCATGGGCCGAGGTGATCCGCCGTACGGTAGCGCTTTAACGAGTCGGATCGACTGGTACATTGCCGTTGCGACTACATCGCCACTTGGTTGGAGCGCCATCAAGACGAAGCGCCGGGGCAAGCGACTCACATAGGCGAGGTGATCCGGCTAAGCCGATTGTCTTTGCTTTGTCAGTCGGATCAACACCGGTACATTGCCGTTCGGTACGCCGCCACTCGTTGGAACGCCACCAAGACTTCTGGCGCCGAGCGGCATCTACGCATTGGCGAAGGTGATCCGGTCAGCCTACGCCCGCGGCCTAACGAGTCGGATCGACTCGGGCTACATTGCCGCGCCGACTACATTGCCACTTTACCATGGGCGCCACTACAAGGCGAGAGCGGCGGGAGCGGCGGCTCGCGTGGCGAGGTGATCCGCTCGGCCTGAGCCACGCTCCGCAGCAGTCGGATCGACTTTCGGGCCATTGCCACTTTCGACTACATTGCCGCGCATGGAACGCCGCAAGGCCATGGCGCGGGAGCAGCGGCTTCGCATTGTGAGGTGATCCGCCGGCCTGAGCCCACGCTCCTAACGAGTCGGATCAACTCGGTACATTGCCGCTCGGCTCATCGCCACTCGGTTGGGCATACGAGGACATAAGCGGCCAGGGCGGCGGCTCCTTATTGACGGTGATCCGACCGTACGAGCCGCCGCGCCTAGCGAGTGAATCAGCTGGTACATTGCCGCGCCGGCTACATCGCCGCACTCGGTGAACGCCACAAGGCCATGGCGTCGGGGGCGGCGGCTCGCGTGGCGGAGTGATCCAGCCGGCCACGAGCCATCTTTATGCCCAGTCAGTCAATTCGAACTCTGATGCGGCTTCGCGCGGAACACCACCGCAGGCCATAGCGCCGAGGAGCCAAGCGACCGCATTGACGAGGTATTCCATTCGGCCTGAAGGCCACGCTCACGCGAGTCGATCGGCTTCGGTACATTGCCACTCGGCTACATCGCCGCTCTTTGGAGCGCCACGAGAGCCATGGCGTCGGTAGCGACTACGCGTGGCGAGGTTATCCACACCGGCGCAAACCGCGCGACTGCTTAGCCGGATCGGCTTCGGGCTCCATTGCCATTCGGCTATCGCGGCTGGATGCAGCTCCGCTGAGGCCGTAAGCGCCCGAGCGGCGACTCACATTGGGTGATCCGCTCGGCCTGAGGGCGCGGCGCCCATGCGATCGGATCAGCTCGGGGCTATCTTGCCATTCCGCATTACATCGCCACCGCGGTGGGCGTAGCCAAGGCCATAATCGCAGGAGCGGCGGCTCGCATTGGCGAGGTGATCCACTTTCGGCCACGAACCACATTGCTAACGAAGGCGGATCGACTCAGTATTGCCATTGTTACATAAGCCGCACTTTCGAATGGAGCGCCGCCCAGACCGCCGCGCCCGGGGGCGAATGGCCACATTGGCGGTGATCAGCGAGCCGCGAGGGCGGCGCGCTAGTGCGATCATTTCGGGCTCCATTGCCACGTGCTACGTCGCCACTTGGGTACGGAACGCCCGCCGAGCCATGTGAAACGGCGACTCACATGGACGGTGATCCGCTCACCGCGAGGCCCACGGCGCTGGCGAGTCGAGATCAACTCGGGCTACATTGCGTCGGCTACATCGCCACTTGGTTGGGGCATGTCGAGCCCAGCGCGGGAACGGCGGCTCACGTAAGGCGGTGATCCGATACAACCACGAGGCCATCTTTGTCGAGTCGGATCAACTCATTTACATTGCCATTCGGCTACTTCGCCACTCCGCTGGAACGCCATCAAGGCTTTAGCGCCGAGAGCTAGCGATTCGCGTGACGAGGTGATCGGTCGGCCCTGCGCCCGCATTTGCTAGCAGTCGGATCGACTCGGCTACATTGCCCTTTCGACTACATTGCCCTTTACCGCGGAGCAGCCACGAGGCGAGAGCCGAGAACGGCGGCTCGCGTTGGCGAGGGTGATCCATAGCATGAGCCCGCGACCTGCGAGTCGGATCGCTTCGGTACATTGCGCTCGACTACATTGCCCTTTCGCATGGAGCGCCCGCCGAGCCGCCGTAGCGAGACGGCGACTCGCTGGCGAGGTGATCCGCCGGCCGGCCCGCGGCGCTAACGAGCGGTTGCTTCGAGCTACATTGCCCATTGGCTACGCCATGCACTCGAATGGAACGCCACGAGCCGTGGCCGAGGACCAGTAGCTCACGATGGCAATTGATCGAGCCTGAGCGAGAAATTTGCTGGCTAGTCGAATCGACTTCGGCTCCATTGCCATTGGCTACACTTCGCCACTTGGCCGGAATACGAGCCATAGCGCGAGCCGCTGACTCACATGGGCGAGGTGATCCGCACCATACAGGCCTGTTTGCTGCCAGTCAGATCAGCTTCGGTACATTGCGATCGGCTACGCCGCCCAGCGGTTGGAGCATGCATCGAGGCCCAGCGCCCGGGAGCAACGGCGACTCCGCATCGACGGCGATCCACTTAACCACGAGCCATCGCGCCTGTCCCGAGTCGGATCAACTCGGGCTTCTACATTGCCATTCGGCTGCCGCCGCACTCGTGGAGCATGCGTGAGGCTTTAGCGCCGGAACGGCATCTCGCGTTGTGAGGTGATCGGTCCCGGCCTGCGCCCGCATTTGCTAGCAGGTCGGATCAACTACATTTGCATTGCCACTTTCGACTACATTGCCACTACCATGGAGCCACTAAAGGCGAAAGAGCCGGAGGCGGCGTTTCGCGTGGCGAGGTGATCCGCCGGCCTGAGCCAGCTCCACTGGCGAGTCGGATCAGCTCGGGAATTTGCAATTGCGCCGACTACATTGCCACTTTGCGTGGGCGCCACCAAGGCCATGGCGGCGGGAGCGACGACTCGCGTGGCCGGTGATCCCGCCGACCTGGTACGCTCCTAACGGTCCCGGATCAGCGCCGAACTACACATTGCCGCTCGGCTGTCGCCACTCGGTTGGAACGCCACGAGGACATAGCGGGAGCGGCGGCCTCGTATTGGCGGGTGATCACTGGCCGCAGGCCACGCTGCTAGCAGTCGGATCAACTCGAGGGCTACATTGCCACTTTCGGCTACATCGCCCGCTCGGTGCAGGCAGCCACAGGCCATAGCGTCGAGCCCGAAGCGTTTCGCGTGTGGTGATCCGCTCGTACGAGGCCGTGGCGCTGAGTCAGGATCAATTCGGTACAATCGCGACTCGCGTGGAACACCACGAGGCCCGTAGCGCCGGAGCGGCATTTCGCATTGAGGTATTCCATTCGGCCGCAGGCCGCGGCTCACTAGCGAGTCGGATCGACTCGGACTACGTTGCCGCTCGACTCGTACGCCGCACTCGCTGGGTAGCCACGAGGCCATAAGCGTCGGTGACGACTCGCGATGGCGAGGTTATCCACCGACCCGCAAACGCAGCGCTACGCGAAGTCCGGATCAGCTTCGGGCTGCATTGCCCGTTCGGCTATATCGCCCGCCGATGCAACTCCACGAGCCCGTAGCGAAGCCCAGCGGCTCACATTGGTGATCCGCTCAGTAGCGAGCGCGCATGCGATCCGAGATCAACTGGTATCTTGCCCATTCCGGCTACGCTGCGCCACGCATTTTGGAGCAGCGCCCGAGCCATAATACCGAGAGCAGCGGCTTCGCGTGGCGAGGTGATCCACGCCAGCCGCGAACCGCGGCTGCTTGGCGAGATCAACTCGAAGCTACATTGCCATTCGGCTACATGCGCCGCCGAATGGAAACCTTCTGAGCCGTAGCGCCCGGGGCAGTAGCCGCGTGAGGTGATCCGCGAGCCTGAGCGGCGCTGCTAGTCGGTCGACTCGGGCTCGTTGCCGTTCGGTATACGTCGCCCGCGGGTGGAGCGCCACCAAGGCCATAGCGCGAAGCGGCGGCCATGGACGGGTGATCCACTCACCACGGGCCCATTTAACAGTCGAGATCAACTCGAGGCTACGTACCCGATCGGCTACATCGCCACTTGGTTGGAGCCCGTGAGACTGGCGCGGGGCGGCGGCTCCGCGGTGGTGATCCCTTAGCCTGAGCCATCTTTGCTGTCGAGTCGGATCGACTCATTTACATTGCCATTCGGCTTCTTACGCCACTCGTGGGCGCCATCAAGGCTTTAGGCGCGGGAGCCGCGGTTCGCGTGTGAGGTGATCCGTTGGCCCTGCGCCCGCGGTACTGCGAGTCGGATCAGCTCGACATTGCCGCGCCGACTACATTGCCCTTACCATGGAGCATACGGCGAGCGGGGCAATGGGCTCAGCATTGACGGTGATCCGCTAACGCCGACCGCTCCTAACGGCGGTCGAGGATCAACTCGGTACATTGTAACGGCTCGTGCCACTGCGTGGAGCAGCCGCAAGGCCACAGCGCGGGAGCCATGACTTCGCGTGACGGTGATCCGCCGACGAGGCGCGGCGCCTGCGAGCGGATCAACTCCATTCCTTTGCCCGACCGACTACATCGCCACTCGAATGGAACACCACCGTACCGGCGCCCGAGGTAGTAGCTCACATTGGCGGTGATCCGATTAGCCGCGAGCCAAATGCCAAATAGTGGATCAACTGGGCTCCATGCCGGTGACTGCGCCGCCCGCTTGCCGTTTGAGCGCCACGAGCCGCCGCGGCGAGAGCAGCGACTCACATGGGCGGGTGATCCCACCGGCCACGAGGCCGCGGCGCTTCTTAGTCGGATCAACTCAGGCTACATTGATATTCGACTACATCGCCACTTGGTTTTAGACGCCATCAAGGCGAAGCGCCGAGGAGCGGCGGCTTCGCGCCGACGAGGTGATCCAGCTGGCGGGCCATCGCGCCTGTCAGTCGAGATCAACTTTCGAGGCGATAATGCCATTGCTCGTCGCTGTGGGACCCCACGAGTGCGGCCGCGGAACGGCGGCTTTCGCGTGTGAGGTGATCCGCCGGCCGAGACCGGCGCTGCGGGCGGTCGAGTCGAATACATTGCCGCTCGACTACATTGCCGCGCTCGCGTGGGCATGCCTTTGGGCGGCAGCGCGAGGCAGCGGCTTCGCGTGTGGTGATCCACTGACCGCAGGCCATGGCTGCCCTGCGCCGAGGCGAGTTAACTCAAGCATTGCCATTCGGCTACATACGCCACTTTCGAATGGAGCACAGCCACGAGCCGTAGCGCTGGGGGCGAATGCTTCGCGTAACGGTGATCTACTTAGCCTGAGGCCGAGCACTCGCTAGTCGAGGATCAACTCGGGCTCCATTGCCATTGGTACATCGCCACTTGTTTGGAGCATGCTGAGGCCATGCGACTTGGCGGCCATGGTGAGGAGATCCGCTCTTAAGCCGGTACTGGCTGCTAGCGGTGAGACGACTCGGTACATTGCCCATTCGACTATATCATTACTTGGTTGGAGCATCATCAAGGCCCAATAGCGCCCGGGAACGGCGACTCACATAGGCGGTGATCCCACTAAGCGCGGGCCATCGCGCTGTCGGTCGGATCAACTTCGGTATATTGCCCGTTACGCTACATGCATACGGAACCCGCCCAAAGGCCATGGCGCCCCGAGCGGCGACTCGCATTGGCGAATCCCGCACCGGCACGGACACGGCGCACCGCGGGCGGATCAACTCAAGCTACATTGCCATTCGGCTACGCCGCCCTCGAATGGAGCGCCATGAGCCGTAGCGCGAGAGGCAGTAGCTCACGTGGCGGAGTGATCAGCAGCACGAGCGAATTGCCTAACTAGTCGAGATCAACTCGGGCTCCATTGCCATTGGGCTACATAAGCCCGCGGTGGAGCGCCCTGAGCGTAAGCGCCCGCGACTCACATGGGCGGTGATCCGCTTTCGGCCCGCGAACGGCTAGCGGTCGGATCAACTCGGGCTACATTGCCGTTGACCACATCGCCGCGGTTTGGGCAGCCATCGGTGGCGGGGACAGAACGGCGACTCGCCAAGGCCGGTGATCCGCGCGCCGCGGGCCATCTTTATCGAGTCGGATCAGCTTCGGTACGATGCCATTCGGCTACTTACCGGCCCGCCGGTTGGAGCGCCACGAGGCCTTAGCGCGGGGGCAAGCGGCTTCGCATTGGCGGTGATCCGATCGGCCTGCGCCCTGTGCTAGCGAGTGAAATCTTCCATTTACATTGCCCTCATTCACGTGCCACTACCATGGAACGCCACGAGGCCCGAGCGGGGCGAAGCATCTCGCGTGGCGGGTGATCCACTCGGCCGCAGCCGCGGCTCACTAGCGAGTCGGATCAACTCGGGCTACATTGCCCTTTCGACTACATTGCCTTTCATGGAGCGCCACGAGCCATGGCGCCCGGGGCGAACCTTCGCATTGGCGGGTGATCCGCTCGGCCGCGGGGCCCGCGGCTCCCTAGCGAGTCAGATCCAACTCGGTACATTGCCGCTCCGGCTGCTCGCCGCTCATTTGGAGCGCCACCAGGACATAGCGGGAACGGCGGCTCATATTGACGAGGTGATCCGCACCGGCCACAGACCCGCGGCGCTGCTTAGTCGGTCGGCTTCGGTACATTGCCGGCTCATTTTACATCGCCACTTTCGGTGGAGCGCCACACGGGGACCATAGCGTCGAGGCGGCGGCTTCGCGTGGCGGTGATCCGGCTCGGCCACGAACCATCAGCGCCTTGAGTGGGGTCGATTCGACTCTGATGCGACTCGCATGGAACACCGCTGAGCCGTAGCGGCGAGAACTGGCGGCTCGCGTGGCGAGGTATTCCGTTCAGCCTGACCGCGGCTCACAGCGAGGTCGGTCGGCTGGCTACATTGCCACTCGGCTCCCATCGCCGCACTCGCTGGAACGCCACGAGGCCATAGCGTCGGGGAAGCGAAAGCGGTCGCATTGGCGAGGTGATCCACCGGCCGCGAGCCCGCTATTTGCTAGCGAGTCGGATCAGCGCCCGGGCTCCATTGCCATTCGGCTATATCGCCACTTGGATGGAACTGCGAGCCGTAAGCGCCGAGCGGCGGCTCACATTGGCGAGGTGATCCCGTAGCCTGGCCTTGCGGCGCCATCTGGTCGAGATCAGCTGGGCTATCTTGCCGTTCGCTACATCGCCACCGCGGTGGAAACGCCACGAGCCATGCGCCGAGCCAAACGGCTCGCATTGGCGAGTGATCCCACCCAGCACGAGACGCGGCTGCTTGAGTCGGATAAAATCGGGCCATTGCCATTCGGCTACGCCGCCCTTCAGTGACGCCACAGCCCGTAGCGCGAGGGGGCGGCAGTAGGTCACGTGGCGAGGTGATCCCGCCGGCCTGAACCCGCGGCGCTTCTACTTGAGTCGAGATCAACTCAGGCTACATTGCCACTCGGCTACATTGCCACTAGCATGGAACGCAGCGAGGCCGCCGCGCGAAACGGCGGCTTCGCATTGGCGAGTGATCGGCGACCACGAGCGAGCGCGCGACTTCCGGATCAACTCGGGCTACGTTGCCACCGGCTACATTGCAGCGAGAATGCCACGAGGCCGCCTTCGCGCCCGAGAGCGGCGGCTCGCATTGGCGAGGTGATCCGCTCGGCCGCAACCACGCTCCTGCAGGTTAGATCGACTGGTACACATTACCATTCGTGCACATCGCCACGCCGTGGAACACCACGAGACCATAGTGCGGGCCAAGCGACTCGCGTGTGAGGTGATCCGCCGGCCACGAGCCATCTTCGCGAAGTCGGATCGACTCGGGCTGCATTGCCGTTCCCATTTCTCTCCGTACTTTCGGTGGAACGCCACAGGCTATAGGGCCATGGTCGCGGCGACTCGCGTGGCGGTGATCCGGTCGACCGCAGACCTGGTTGCGACGAGTCGGATCAACTCATTTGTGCCACTCGGCTATCGCCCTCGGTGAGCGCCTACGCAGGCCATGCTTATCGAGGGCGGCGACTCGCATTGATGAGTGATCCGCTCGCCTGAGCCCGCGGTACCCTGCCAGTCGAATAAACTAATGCTACATTGCCGCCGGCTACATCGCCCTCGGTGGAGCAGCCCACCCGAGGCCATAGCGTCGAGGCGAAAGCGGCTGCGTGGCGGGTGATCCGCCGCCGCGAACCGTACCTGGCAAGTCCGAGATCAAGCGGGCTCCATTGCTATTGATCTACGCCAGCCACTCGGTGAAACGCCTCGAGGCCGCGCGGCGGGCGGCGGCTCATATTGTGGTAATCCACTCGGCCCGCAGACCCGCGGCTGCCTAAAGGTCGGATCAGTCGGAGTCTACATTGCCATTAGGTCTCCATGCATCGCCGTGGAACCACGAGAGGCCATAGCGCCAATTAATTGCTCCCATTGACGAAGGTGATCCGGCTCGGCCGAGGCCACAGTTGCCTAGCGAGTCGAGGATCAGCGCTCGGGCTACATTGCCATTCGGCTACATGTCGCCACTCCGGTGGGCGCCACCAGAACCGCGGTAGGGGCGGCGACTCGCATTGGCCAATTGATCCACTGCAGCGATCGCGTGGCCCGCCCTCTTGGTCGAGGTCACACCGGGCTATTGCCACTTTCGGCTACATCGCCACAGGCACAAGCGCCCGGCAAAGGCCACATCGCCCGGGGAGCGGCGGCTCATATTGACGAGGTGATCGATCCGCCACGAGCCGCGCTTCCTAACTAGTCGGAATTGACTCGGGCTCCATTGCCGATCCGGTACGCATCAGCCCGCCGGTGGAGCATCACGAGCCGCATAGCGCCGAGCCAGCGACTCCGCAGTGGCGAGGTCCACTCGGCTAAACCCGCGGCGCTTCTTGAGTCGGGATGGCGAGGTTACGTACGGTCGACTCATCGCCATTAATTTGGATCGCCACGAGGCCGTAGTGTGCGGGAGCGGCGGCTCGGCGTTAGCGAATTTGATCCACTCGGCTGCCCAGCCATCTTTGCTGCGAGTCGGATCAACTCAGCTCCATTGCCATTCGGCTATATTGCCGCAGGCTGGAGCATGCTGAGCGACGGCGCCAGAGCGGCGACTCACGATGACGGGTGATCCACTTTCGGCGCGGCCGGACTCACTTCAATGAGTCGGATCAGCTCGGTATATTGCCATTCCGCTACATCGCCACCCGTTTGGAACGCCCTGAGCCGCCAGCGCCCGAGGGCCAAGCGGCTTCGCATTGGCGAGGTGATCCACCGGCCACGAGGAGCCGTGCTAGCAGTCGAGATCGACTTCGGTACCGTTGCCGCTCTGCCACATTGCCCTTTTTCGCGCGGAACGCCACGAGGCCATGCGCCGGAAACGGCGGCTCGCGTGGCGGTGATCCCTCGGCCACAGGGCCACGCGCCCTACTTGAAGTCGCAGTCCTTCGGCTGCGTGCCACTGGCCACATGGCCTGGTGGAGCAGCCACCGAGGCCCATGCGCCCGAGGGCGAGCACCTCGCGTTGGCGGTGATCCGCCGGCCGCAGGCCCGCGACGCCTGCGCGAGTCGGATCAGCTTCGAGTACACATTGCCCGCACCGACTGTCGCCACTCGGTGAAGCGCCGCAGGCCGTAGTGAGGGCTGGCGGCTAGCATTGGCGAGGTGATCCGTTCCAGCACAGGCCGCGGCGCTAGCGGTGAATGACTCATTTACCATTGCCGCTCGGCTACATCGCCACTTTCGGTGGAATGCCACCGCAGACCAGCGCGTAAAGTGGCGATTAGCATTGACGGTGATCCGCCGGAAACGACCCGCATTTTTGAAATCCAGATCAACTCGGCTACATTGCCACTCGGCTACATCGCCACTGGTTTGAACGCCCGCGAAGGCCCGTGGCGCTAGGTGCGGTATTTCGCGTGTGAGTTAATCCACTCGGCGCAGGCCATGCTCGCTAATGGTCGAACAACTCGGGCTACATTGCCATTAAATTTATATCGCTACTTTCGGCTAGAAACGCCACCAAGACCATAACGCCCGAAGCTAAGCGACTCTGAAATAACGAGGTGATCGCGGCCGCGCGGTAGCGTTAACAGCGAGTGGATAAGCGAAATTTCTTGTCAGCCCAGCTCGGTGAAGCGCCACACGAGGCCATAGCGGCGAGCCCGAGCACCTCATATTGTGAGGTGATCCGCTCTTCCCGGCCACGAGACCGCAGTTTGCTAAAAGAGTCGGATCAATTCGATCTACATTGCCGATGCGTCTACATGCGCGGTGGAACACAGCCGAGGCCGTAGCGCCCGGGGCGAGTTGCTCCGCGATGACGGGTGATCCACTTCGGCCGCAGGCCACGTACCTAGCGAGTCAGATCAATTCAGGCTACATTGCCATTCGGCTACATCGCCACTTTCGGTGGGCATCACGAGGCCATAGCGCCCGAGAGTGTGACGGCTTCGCGTGAGGTGATCCGCTCGGCGTAGGCGCGATGCTATGAGTTAGGTCACCTCATTTACGTGCGCTCCCATTTATCGCCGCTCGGTATAGCCACCAAGGCCATAGCGCCGAGCCAAGCGACTCGCATTGGCGAGGTGATCCCGCCTTACGAGGCCCGCGGTTTCGCGGTCAGATCGAAACGGTACATTGCGCCGGCTACGTCAGCCACTCGATTGGAGCATGCCAAGAGCCCGCAGCGCGGGAGCGGCGGCTCGCACGAGGTGATCCATTCAGCGCAAACCCGCGTTGCTAAATTAGATCCTTTCGAGGCTACATCGCCGATGACTACATCGCCACTGGTGGAGCGCCCTGAAGGTCATAAGCGCCCGAGCCCAGCGGCTCGCATTTGCGGTGATCCGCGGCACGAGACCCGCGGCCCGCTAGCAGTGAATCAACTCGAGGCTACTGTACCGCTCGGCTACGCTTCGCCACTTTCGGTCGGGCGCCACATAGGCCATAGCGCCCGGGAGCGGCGACTCATGTTGGCGGAGAGATTCCTTTCGGCCGAGCCGGCGCCTGCGAGTCGAATCCTTCGAGTACATTGCCGTTCGGCTACATCGCCGCTCATTTGAGCGTAATGAACCCAGCGCCGGGTGGCGACTCCATTGGCTTGAGGTGATCCACTCAGCACAAGCCGCGCTACCTGCAGAGTCATATCCTTCAATTTTACATTGCCATTGGCTACTTCACCACTGCTGGAGCGCCACAGGCCGTAGCGCGGGAGCCAAGCAGCTTGCATTGACGAGGTGATCCACTTAGCACAGGCCATGCTGCCTATTGAGACAGATCAACTCAAGCTACATTGCCATTTGGCTACATCACCACTCGGCTAGAGCATGTGAGGCGGTAGCACCAAGGGCGGCGACTCCACATTGTGGTGATCCCGCCGATCTGAGACTCGCGGCGCCTAACGGTCGGTTAACTTCGGGCTCCGTTGCCATTGGCTATATCGCCATTTGGCTGGAATGCCACGAGCCATACTTTGACAAGAGCCAAGCGACTCACATTGGGAGGTGATCCGCTCCCGTATGAGCCACTATTTGCTAGCAGTCGGATCGACTCGGTATATTGCCCATTCAGGTACATCGCCACCTGGTGAAACCCACCTAGGCCATAAGCGCCGGGCAATGACTCGCATTGGCGAAGTGATCCACGCCAGCCGCGAGGCCTGTTGCACTGGCGAGTCGGGTCACCTCGAAGTACATTGCCGCTCGGCTACGCTCGCCACTCGGTGCGCCCAGCAGGCCGCCGCGCGGGCGAAGCGGCTTCGCGTGGCGAGGTGATCCACTTAACGCAGGCCCGCGTTTGCTGCGAGTCGGATCGGCTTAGGGTACATTGCCGCTTTCGGTACCTCCTTGACTCGGTTGGAGCATGCCCAGGCCATTGCGCGAGGAGCAGCGGCTCATGATGAGGAGGAGGTCCGCTCAGCCTGAGACCCTTGGCTGCTACGAGTCGGTCGACCCGGTACGTTGCCGTTAAACGGCGCATCGCCGCATCAATTTGGAGCGTAATGAGCCGGCGTAGCGCCGGGAGCCAACCGACTCACGATTGGCGAGGTGATCCACTCGGCCTGAGCCCGCGGCCCACTGCCTAGTCCACATGTCCCGACTCATTTACACATTGCCATTCGGCTTCTTCGCCACTACGCTGGAACGCCACCCCTAGGCCATGGCGCCGGGAGCGGCATTCGCGTGTGAGGTGATCCGCTGCATAGGCCCATTTGCTAACGAGTCGGATCAACTGGTACATTGCCGATCGGCTACATCGCCCGCTCGGTGGGGCAGCCACGAGCCATAAGCGGCGAGGCGAAGCGACTCACATTGGCGAGGTGATCCACGCCGGCCGCAGGCTCATTTGCTAACAGTGAGATCAACTCGAGCTCCGTACCGACCGGCTTCTCGCCCACTTGGCTTAAACGCCACGAGGCGTAGCGCCCGGTATGGCGGCTTCAGCGTGGTGATCCGCTTCGGCCACGAGCCGATGCCTACGCCCAGTCGGATCAACTCGGTATGTGCGTTCAGCTACATCGCCACCACGGTGGGAACCCACGAGCCATAGCGCTGAGCAGGCGGCTTACGTGACGAGGTGATCCACTCGGCCTGAGCTAAGGCTGCTAACGATCCCGGATCAACCGAGTACGTTGCCGTTGATTTTATCGCCCGCCGGATGGGCGCCGAGCCATGGCGCCCGGTGACGAAGCGACTCACATTGGCGGGAGATCCGCCGTACGGGCCCGCCTGGCCCGCTGCGAGTCGAGATCAGCTCCGGGCTACATTGCCATGTTGTTGCATCGCCAGCTCGTTTGGAGCATGCGAAGGCCGCTGACGGAGCGGCGGCTTCGCGTTGGCGGTGATCACCGGTACGGGCCAGCTACCTATGTCGAGATCCTTTCGGCTACATTGCCATTCGGCTACGCTCGCTTCGCGGGTGCGGAACGCCACGAAGGCCGTAAGCGCCGATGGCCAAGCGGCTCACATTGGCGAGGTGATCCCGCGAAGCCGACGTCTTTTGCCTATCCGTCGGATGAACTCGGGCTACATTGCCATTCGGCTGCCGCCGCACTCATTTGGAGCAGCCGCGAGGCTTTAGCGCGAAGCGGCGGCTCGCATTGGCGAATTGATCCACTCCGACGAACACGGCTCCACTAGCGAGTAGATCGACTTAGGCTACATTGCCCCGTCGGCTACATTGCCACTAGCATGGAACCCCACCAAGGCCATAGCGCGGGGGGGCGGCTCGCGTTGGCGGGGTGATCCGCCGTACGGGCCAGCTCCCTTTGCGGGCGGATCAACAAACCTGCATTTGCCACTTTCGGCTACATTGCCCTTTCATGGAGCGTACCAAGGCCGTAGCGCGAAACGACCGACCGCGTGGCGAGGTGATCCACTCGGCCTGGGCCACGCTCCTAGCGAGTCAAACTGAACTTCGGTACATTGCCGCCGGTGCGGAAAGCCACCATGGCCATAGCGCCCGTTGGCGGCGGCTCGCGTGTGGTGATCCGCCGGCCGCAGGCCACTATTTGCCTAACGAGTCGGTCCAGCTCGGGCTACATTGCCACTTGGCTATGTCGCCGCCGGTGGAACGCCACGAGGCCATGGCGTCGGGGCGCGGCTCGCGTGGCGAGGTGATCCGCTTTCGGCCTGAGCCCGCGGTTTGCCTAGCTATTCGGATCCTTCCGGGCTCCGATGTTATTTACGTCAGCCAGCTTAGGTACGGAAACGCGAAAGCCATAGCGCCCGGGAGCGGCGGCTCACGGTGGCGATGTAATTCGCCGGCGACCCGCGGCCCGCCCAGCGAGTCGGATCAGCTTCCGGGCTATATTGCCGTTACGCTGCAGCCATACCGGTGGAACCCGCTGAGCCATGGCGGGGAGCCAGCGTTTCGCGTGGCGAGGTGAATCGCTCGGCCACGGGCGCGTTGCTAACGGTCATATCAACTCGGGCTACATTGCCGATCGGCATCACCGCACTCGAATGGAACGCCACGAGGCCATGGCGCCCGGGGCAGTAGCTCACATTGGCGATGATCCATAGCCGCGGGCGAAATGCGGCTTAGTCGGATCGACTCGGTCTCCATTGCCCGTTCGGTACGCCGGCGCCGGAGCGCGCGAAGGCCATAGCGCCCGAGAACGGCGACTCGCGTGGCGAGGTGATCCGCCGGCGCGGCAGCGCTGCCGAAGGTCGGATCAGCTCGGGCTACGTTGCCCATTCGGCTACATACGCCGCGCGGTTGGAGCGCCCGTGAGGCGGCGTAGAGAACGGCGGCTGAATAGGCGAGGTAATCCGCTAAGCCGCAGGGCCATCTTGCTGTCTCGGTCGGATCAACTCGTTTACATTACCATTCCGGCTATACGCCACTCATTGGAACGCCACGAGCTTTACCACGAGGCAAGCGGCTCGCGTGTGAAGGTGATCCGCTTTCGGCCTGAGCCCGCATTGCTGCGAAGTCGAGATCAACTTTCGGGCTACATTGCCGCCGATTACATTGCCACTAGCATGGGCATACAATAAGCGAGAGCAGCGACTCGCGTGGCGGTGATCCGCACCGGCCGAGCCCGCGGCTCACTAACGAAGGTGAATGACTTCGAGCTACGTTGCGGCCGACTACGTGCCGCTCATGGAACCTGACCAAGGCCATGACGCGAAGGCGAAGCAACTTCGCATTGGCGAGGTGATCCACTTTCGGCCGCGAGCCAGCTCCCCTAGCGGTCGAATCAACTCGAGTACATTGCCGCTTCGACTCACGTCGCCGCTCGGTGGGCGTGACGAGGACATGGCCCATTTGGGGGCGAAGCGACTCGCGGTAGCGAGGTGATTCACTCGACGCAAGCCGCCGCCTAGCGAGTCGAGGATCAGCTCGGGCTACATTGCCGCCGGCTACGTAGCCACTTTCGGCGAGAACGCCACGAGGCCATGGCGTCGAAGACGGCGGCTCACGTTGAGGTGATCGCTTTCGGCCACGGGGCCCGTCTTTTGCCTAACTAGTGGATCAGTTCGAGGAGTACATTGCGACTGGCATGGGAGCAGCCATGAGACCTGGCTGCCCGGGAGACGGCATTTCGCGTGTGGCGTGATCCATTAATACGGACCCACGGCTCCTAGCGAGTGGATCGACTCGAGGACCCGCATTGCCGCTGGGATACCGCCAGCCGCACTGTTTGGAACGCCACGAACCACGTAAGCGTCGGCGGCGGCTCGCGTGGCGGGTGATCCGCTCGGCCACGGTGCGGCGCTAACGGTCGAATCAACTCGGGCTCCATTGCCATTCGGCTATATCAGCCGCGGGCGGAACTCGTTACGACCCATGCGCCGGGGCTTGGCGACTCACATTGGCGAGGTGATCCACTCACCACGACGGCGACGCCATGCGAGTCGGTCATTCGGTATGTTGCCATTCGCTCCCCTTCGCCACCTGGTTGGGAGGCGCCACGAGCCATAACGCCGAGGCGAAGCGGCTCGCATTGGCGAGGTGATCCCACCGGCCGCAGGCCCGCGGTTGCCTAACAAGTCGGTCGAATTAGGCTACGTACCGTTGGTACATCGCCCTCGAATGCGACGCCGCCCCGAGGCAGCGCGTCGGGGGCGGTAAGCTCACATTGGCCAGGTGATCCACTCATCACACGAGCCCGCATTTGCGGAGCTAGTCGGATCAGCTTCGGGCTCCATTGCCATTCGGCTATATCGTAGCTTAGGTGAAAGCCGCACGAGCCGCTAAGCGCCCGAAGCGGCGGCTTCAGCGTTGAGAGGTGATCCGCTCGGCCAGCGGCCCGCTATTTTGCACAGCAGTCGAGATCCTTTCGGGCTATTGCCCGCCGGCTGCATTGCACTAGCATGGAGCATGACGGCGCCGCGAAACGGCGACTCGCGTTGACGGTGATCCACCGGCCGCAGGCCCGCGAGCGAGGTCGGATCAACTCGGCTGCGTTGCGGCCGGCTACATTGCCGCGCGGCGATGAAGCGCCCACGAGCCATAGCGCGGGAGCGGCGGCTCGCATTGGCGAGGTGATCGCTTTCAGCCACGAAACCCGCGGCTCCCTAGCGATTCGTCGGCTCGAGCCTTGTTGCCCGCTTTCGGCTACATTGCCACTGGCAGGCAATACCCAGGCCGCGGCGCCAGGAGCGGCGACTCGCGTGGCGAGGTGATCCCGCCGGCCTGACCACGGCTCCACTGGCAGTCGGATCAACTCGGTACGCGCGTTGCCGCGCCGACACAACGCCGCTTTCGGTACGGGCAGCCACGAAGGCTATAGCGCCATGAATACGCGGCGACTCGCATTGGCGAGGTGATCCGTCGGCGAGCGCGGCGCCAGCGTTCGGATCAACTCGGTACATTGGCGCTCGGCTACACTTCGCGCCGCTGGAAACGCCACGAGGCCATAGCACCGGGACGGCGGCTACGCGTGATGAGGTGATCCACTTTCGGCCTGAGCCCGCGCGCCTAACGGGTCAAATAAACTATGCTACATTGCCCGCCGGCTACGCCGCCGCACTCGGTACGAACGCCACGAGCCCGTAGCGTCGAGGCCGGCGGCTTCGCGTGGCGGAGAATTGATCCACTCCGCCGCGAACCCGCGGCCCACCTGCGAGTCGGATCAAGCGGGCTCCGTGCTGTGTCTACATGACTCGTTGAAGCGTAGCGAGCCCGTAGCGAGCGGCGGCTCATATTGGCGGGTGAATCCGCCGGCGGACCTGGCTGCTGAAGTCGAGATCAATTCGATCTGCATTGCCGTTCGTCTACGCTTCGCCGCTTAGGTGCGGAACACCACAGGCCATAAGCGCGAGCGGCGGCTCATTGGCGAGGTGATCCACCGTACGAGCCCTTTATTTACGCGGTCAGATGAACTCGGGCTACATTGCCCGTACGGCTACATCGCCGCTCGGGCAGCGCGCTCCCGCGAGCCGTAGGGCGGGGACGGCGACTCGCATTGGCGGGTGATCCATAACACGAGGCCACGGCGCCCTAACGAGTCAGATCAACTCGGGCTACATTGCCCTTTCATTTTACATCGCCCTTTCGGTAGGAACGCCTGAGCCATAGCGTCGGGGGCGAAGCGGCTGCCGTGAGGAATTTGATGCACTCGGCCGCAGCCATCTTCGCGAGTCGGATCAGTGGTACATTACCTTTCGCATGGAGCCACCAAGGCCATAGCACGAGGCCAAGCGGCTCGCGTGACGGCGTGATCCGTTCGACGCAGGCCCGCGCTCTCCTAGCGAGTGGGACCGACTCGGGCTACATTGCCACTTTCCGGATACGCCATGCACTCGGTTAGAAACGCCCGCAGGCCCGCCAGTGAAGGCGGCGTTTGATGACGAGGGATCGCGGCGCCGCGAACCTGTTTGCTGCGAGTCGGATCAACTTCCGAGGCTCCACCATTCTTAATTTTGGCTATGTCGCGCTTAATTTGGAATACTGAGCCGTAGCGCGGGAGCCAAGCGGCTCACATTGAGGTGATCGCTTTCGAGCAGACCTGTTGCCTAACTGGTCGGATAAACTCGGGCTATCTTGCCATTGGCTACATCGCCACGGTGGGCGCCACAGGTATAGCGCGAGAGCGGCGGCTCGCGTGGCGGGGTGATCCGCCGACCTGGTATGCCCTAACGAGTCGGGTCACCTCGGTACATTGCCGGCTCGGCTACATCGCCCCGCACTCGGTACATAGCGCCCGGTGAGCGTAAGCGCCGGGAGCGGCGACTCACATTGTGAGGTGATCCGGCCGGCCACGGCCCGCGGCGCCTAACTAGTCGAATCGGCTTCGAACTCCATCGCCATTATTTCATCGCCACTTAGGTACGGAGCATGTAGGCCATAGCGCCGGGCCAAGCGACTCACGTGTGATAATCCTGCCTGAGGCCACAGCACTGCTGGTGGAATCGCCCGAGGTTACATTGCCATTCGACTACATCGCCCTTTCGGTACGGATCAGCCACGAGCCGCCAAAGCGTCGGGGCGGCATTTCGCGTGCCAGGTGATCCGCCGGCCAGCCATCTTTGCCTAACGAAGTCGAGATCAACTTCGAGGGCTCCATTGCCATTCGGCTATATCGCCCGGCAATTTTGAAACGCCACGGGCGGCGCCGGGAGCAGCGACTCGGTGGCGGTAATCCACTTTCGGCACAGACCCGCGGCGCCTGCGAAGTCGGTCGACTTCGGTACATATTTCCGTCCCACTTCCCATCGCCACAATTTAGAAACGCAGCCGCCGAGCCGTGCAAGCGAGAACGGCGACTCGCGTTGATGGGGTGATCCGCTCGGCCTGAGCCCGCGCCGCTGAATGGATGAAGCGGAACTGCATTGCCTACGCTGCATTGCCGCACCGCGTAGAGCATACGAGGCCATGGCGTAGTGAGCGGCATTGCCCCATTGACGAGGTGATCCGCCGGCCGCAGTAATACTAGCAGTGCAGTCGACTGAAATTTGCGTGCCACTCGGCTATCGCCGCTCATTTGAACGCCCTGAGCCATAACGCGAGAATCAGCGACTGTTTGTTGACGGGGGTGATCCGGTCGGCCTGGTAGTATTGCCTGAGATCAGTCGACTCGAGGGCTAATTGCCACTTTCGGCTACGCCGGCGCTCGACCTGCGCCACGAGCCCGTAGCGTCGGGAGCGGCGGCTAGCATTGAGGTGATCCGGTCGGCTACGGTAGCGGCGCTGCGCGGTCGAGATCAACTTCGGTACATTGCCGCCGGCTACGCCTCGCCCTTTCGGCTGGAGCGTCACAGGCCGCCGCGGCCCGAAGACGGCGACTCGCATTGACACGGTGATCCGCTCCAGCCGCAGACCCGCGGCGCGAGGTAGATCGCTCAGGCTACGCCAGCCACTTTCCGGTTTGAAACGCCCACGAAGGCCATAGCGCGGAAAGCGGCGGCTACGCGTGACGAGTTAATGCACTCGGCGTAAATGCGCTCGCTATGATCGAGATCCGCTCAAGTTACATTACGCCATTCGGCTATATCGCCACTTTCGGCTAGAGCATGCCCAAGGCCATCAGCGAAACCCAGCGACTCGCGTTAACGAGTGATCCACTTGCTTACGAGCCCGCGGCCGCCCTAACGGGTGGTCGCTTCGGGATACATCGCCCTCCAGCTGAGAAGCCTTCACGAGGCCGTATCGGCGGGAGGCGGCGGCTCATATTAGCGGTGATCCACTCGGCCTGAGCCTGCTAAAGTCAGATCAATTGAGTCTACATTGCCCACTCGGCTTCACATGTCGCCACTGTTTGGAACGCCACGAGCGTAACACGAGGGCGAAGCACCTCGCATTGGCCAGGTGATCGCTCCCACGGCAGAGCCCGCGGCGCTGGCGAGTCGGATCAACCGGTACATTCGCGCCATTTACATCTCCATTTGAAGCGCCACGAGGCCATGGCGTCGGGCGGCGACTAGCATTGGCGAGGTGATCCGGTCGGCCGCGAGGCCGCGTTGCCTAAAGGTCGGATCGACTTTCGGTACATTGCCGCCGGTACGCGCCATGCTCGGTGCGGGCGCCACAGGCCATAGCGCGGGAGCAAGCGGCTCGCATTGACACGTTGATCCACTTTCGGCCACGAGGCCACGTGTACTGCCAGTCGGATCGGCTTCGGGCTACATTGCCGCTCGGCTACATCGCCACTCGGTTTTGAACGCCCCGCGAGCCCGTAGCGTTGGGAATAGCGTTCGGCTTTGGCCGGGTTAATCCAGCTCCCGGCGCAGGCCCGCGGCTGCTTCGCGAGTCGGATCAGCTAGACTCGCATTGCCATTCCCATTTATGTCGCTACTCGGCTGAAACGCCACCAGGCCATAGTGCGAAGCGGCGTACGCGTGCGGGTGATCCGCTTAGCACGAGCCACGGCGCTAGCGAGTCGGATAAACTCGAGCTACATCGCCACTTTCGGTACGAAGCGATTAGTGCTCAAAAGTGCAATTTTGAACCTATATTAGATAGGTTTGAGTACTTTTGATCATTAATCATGTCATATATCCCGATTGAAGTGTTCATGTACCTTAGTAACGCCTTAATTTGAGGGTGTTTTTGGTTGTTTGTAGACTTTTATACCGTTTGAACTTCAACCTTAATGCAAATGATCGTCCAGGTTGGAATTTTGAGTCGACCATCGACAAGCCCCGAAAATGATGGAAAAACAAAGGAAAAGTGGAAGAAATGAGATGCGGAGTTGAAGACATGGCGAGAGGAATGCGGAAACGACAAAACGGCGATTTCGCGGCATTTTGGCAGCCAATTCGCAACCCTTGCGAATTTATGCCCGCAAACGGAGTTCGCAATCTCGGCGCGCTTATTCACGGTCGCTAGCCCACGCCTTTGTGCGATTGCGAAGTCGCTTCTCGCGAAAATTTCGCTAGCTTAGCGAAATTTACTATGCTTGAAATTAGCAACTGCGAATATACGACCCTTGCGATTTCGCTGCCCCTTGCCAAATTCG